>JASANE010010028.1:0-38709 GCA_030248225.1 Trileptium ribeirensis
ACTGTAGCTGAAATTGTTCTAGGCTTTAAATAGTGGTGTCGAATTTATGATAGGAATTGGGTTCTAAATGGACGTAAGACAGTACGCAATAAGTAACCAAACAACTGAATACAGATTTTATTCTGGAAATCGGGTTCATTGACCCTAAGCCTAATCCGAAAAGGCACGAAATATACATGCTTGGTCTATAGATAGCCAATTCAACTATTCAGCTTTCGCAAATACTTCTTTATAGACCATTCTTGATGCGCTGAACGCAATACATAATCAGTCAAATGAAAGCGCACTTCATTTTGGAAATAGTGTTCGTTGACCGTAAAACCCTGGAAACTGTGGTAACCGTGAATATGCAAAGCATAATTATACAGAATCAGGATGGACTCTAGAAGTCTTGATCGTATTCAGCGTGCTTGATGACTTAATAATCACTCATTAGAAGGTAAAAACAAGCAATAACGCGGGACATTTAAAGAATCTCTATTTCTTGGCAAAGAGTCGACAAACAATATTATGGCCCGCAGTGACCCAGGAAGTAATCCCACATGAAAGGAGTGGCCAGCAGTCATTAGTAAGCAAAGTTCTCGATGTGCTAATGCTGATGTCGATATTTCGATGCGAAACCTGTGTCGCGAGATATGGGCTGCGAAACACTTGTACCCGTATGGCCAGATTTGGCAAAGAACTGTTGAAAACCCCGTTTATTTTATTTTGATCCGGAAAATGGTGTCGGACCTGTTCGCGTTCAACTATAGCGCATATTGTCATCACTTTTGCTACCGAATAAAATTTTTTTTGAAATCCGTCATTCCGAAAATTAGGTATGAATGACAGTGAAAGATAAAAAAGAAATTTTCACGATTTTCCCCCTAGCACTCACAAATCTGATCCGTAGAATAATGCGGCAATCTATAAATGCATACGATTCGTGTCTTAGTCTTAAGAAAGCCATGCACTGTAACTGTTCGACAGTTTCAAATGCATAAATTTGTCAATTGTGCATAGTCAAGACCTTTTGAAATTAAAATTTTGACGCCACCTCAGCCTGCACTTCTTTCATTTCTATAAACTGGATGCGATGTACCGGTACAATATATAGGTTATTATATATCTTATTATCCAACCATATGCAATATGGCAGAGACTCCAAATTTCTCATCTTCTTACTAATCTACTATGCCTATACCTGCAATATGTCTTCGGGCTCCATCACCACTAATGTTATTATTATTTTCATTAAAAGTACTAAAATACTTCCACCAAGCCTTGTAGCATTGCTCAAGGCGCACCGGTTAGTGCAACCATCGTAATTTCTGATGTTTATTTCTAAAGGAATTATTTCATTTCAAGCCGTATTCTTTCGATACCATACTAGTGGGTCTTGTAATAAGAAAATAAAATAAGATATCTTTGTATCTTAGCATTGCTGAACAAAATCAAATCATCAAATATATTAAATTACAGTTTTGTTGTCAATGTCAACAACAACAACAATATTTGGGAAATGGTTAGCCTCTGGTCAAATTTGAGAAGAATCTAATTTATTATATTAATATTCCAAAAAAGAAAAGAAATTTCATGAAATCTTTTCTTGTATCGTTCATGCTAGTGGGCAAACGGTCAAATAGTAATAATCCACCAATCAATGAACAAGAGTGTTGATATAAATGATCACTTGGAATACATTCACAACAACCATTTTATCTATTTAATGTACTCTAAAAGAACTTAGCCGTAGACCCCGGGGGATAGCGGAGATGCAGACTGCTTCCAAAATATATTTAGGTGACTAATGTAACATTATTTGTTTTAGCATGACACGAATTCTAAATTTTTTTACAGAAAATAGAAAATTGCATCCAAATTTCATATCTACACCACCTCGAAAAAAATTCAGTACAAATCTTGGTCACTATCGAATAACGACTATATAATATATTGTTTTCTTTTGCCAATGACTGATTGAATTATTTCGAAAATTGAATCTAATTTTGTTGTTGATTTTATTATAGAGAAAACGTGTGGTCGTTTTTGTGAATTTTCCAACGATAATAGCAACATTACGAGATCGGGCATATTTTGTTCATTTCATGCGAATGAACTGATCAGGTTGTGATAATCAGGGCTACTATGACGGGGGCTCATCTTACCAACCGGCTAAGCGTGAGGCTAATTGCTTATTATTGTTGAGGACTTCATTATTGTAGCGCAGATAACGTAGTTACATACTAGAAGTGAGAATTTAGGCCCCCGGCCGGTCAGACAGCGTCCACTCCGGGTTGGTGGGAAGGGTCGACACCTGATTACAGACGGGCCAGTTCTGGGATGAGTTGCAAGTTCGGACGGAGCCGAACAGATCGTTGTCAGAAACAGCCCTTACGGCCTGGCCCCATTCGGTTCGAAAAATTGGTACTATGCTGTGTCCTACCACAGCACCATGTAAACACCTCAGCCACAACATTTTGATGAATAATAAGTTTTGATGCTACCTTAATGTTGGACAGTATGTTGGATTTAAGTATTCAAACTGGACATGATCAACTGGATTTTACGTTTGATTTTTTCGGAAGGATGACATGTTATATGTTTTGAGTATAGGTCAGACATATCTGGTATTTTGTAGTATTTCGCTAGTATATACCAATTTTAAGATACAAAGCGATAACTTTGGGTTTTAATTTTTTTAGCTGTCATTCAACTTTTCAATATTTTATGCCGCCTGCTATATCAGACCGAGGCCTCTCGACACTGATTAAAGCATTGTATCTTCGAAATTAAAATGGGCATTACATCACATTCAGCACCTGGTTTCGATCAACTTACCGTGCGAGTCGGGCGCGGGGTGTACCACAGATACAAATTCGGTCTGGCCTAATAAAATTGGAAGTGCATCGCTGGACCACGACTGTGAATAGGTCGCCAGCAGGACCGACCGAAATGTTTCCGCCCATTGTCACATTGGGCAGTAAGGCGGACAAAGGCTTTTGTTTTTTAGTATTTCGAGGGGCATAATAAACCCACGAATGTTGCTATCTGTATGTCAGCGCCCTATTTATGCTCATATAAATTCACGAAAACCTTGTAGCCGAACAATCAATTGATTCTGGTAAATGTCTCCGGCAATCTGTCGGAATTTCGCAATCTTCGTTGGCCATGATCCCACTGCGCAGTAAGGCGGACAATGTATCGTCAGTTGTCAGATATTGGAAGTACCACATAAATCAACGCTTTTTACCATCGCTATATGAACATCATATGTATATTCATCTATGTCCAAACTCGAAAACGTTGTAGCTGAGCTGGTCCATTCATCCTGGAAAACGTGCTCCGCTCACTGATAGAAGAAAAAATATAATGATAATCATAGGTTGTAGTGTAGTCGCCATTTGAAACTGTTTTATTGTATTATCCGAATTTTAAAGTTGACAGGCAAGTAATCTTTGCTGTTTCTTTTGAAAATAGCAGTTTCAATTTTGGTTGTGGAATTTGTATCAGTCTTTTCGACCGAAGCTATTATAGGTCAAATTAGAAGTGCAAAATCGATACATAATGTGTATTTTTTCTGAGCGATGTTTTTCGGTTTCACATACTTGTTCGGTATCGTCTTTGAACCAGATTTTTTAGAATTTTGTATGAAAAATACCATGAAGTAAATGAGATTGATTAATGTAAAGTAATTTCATTCTTTTTATAACATTTGCATCAATATTTGAAGCCGTCCACACATGAAAGACTACTGACAGATCGATTGTTTGTTCGCAGTTTTTGTTTGTGGCAAAATTTCGGAACTGTGTGGCATACAAATGAGATTCAAGGAAAGAGAATACACCGAAGAAATCACTTATAAAGTTTAAAAGAACGGCTGAATTTTCGTGTTTTGAAATATTGCATCTTTCTGAACAGCTAAGATTAGCTGGAGTGAACAACCGGATGAGGCTTGTGCGGAATAGGCCAGCTCATATATCATTGCGATGTTATTTTAAAATATGAGCAAGTGTAATACACTACCATTTTGTAAGCTGGACCCGTGTTACCTCTATGGGCGAGACGATATATCGGTAGAAAAAGAATAGCCAAGAGCGGTGAGGTGGGGGAGCCCCCGAGTTAGGCTTAGACTTAGTATATTTGTCATATAGGGACCTTAGCTTAGGCTAAACCATAAGCTTAGTATATCGAAAACGGCATAGCATGCATTTGACTTCCGGCCCTAAAACTAACATTGCCCGTCAGTTGTGTTCAAGGTGTTGGTTTGTTAAAAAGAGAGTGCTGGAATTGATTCTGGCCTAGACTTTATTTTACTACTCGTTTAGCTATAATGAAACATACAAACTTAAATATAATACAATCACTCCAATGTTATTATAGAATTAATACAATATTTCAATTATATTTATATTTTATTTATTTATTTTATTATATTTATATTTATATTTTATCGGAAATTATTATCTTCGGTATTAAAATAATTGCACTCCGGATTGGATTTGTTTTATGCGATTTTAAATATAACACCCATTTACCGTTTGATTTTGCTAGAAACCAAATCTGTGATAAATAAATTCCAGTTCAGCTGTATCAGCTCTTATGGAGTTTATTAAACTAGACTAATTTTTAATAATTAATTTCGGAAAAGAGGTTATGAAAGACTTGAATTACTTATAGTCCTCGTGTTTACTATCTCGCTGCATGACACTGCAATAGTTTTGAATATAATAAATCTCTTGCCTGGCACAACGTATATTTAAAATATTTTCAATAAAATTTGAGGAAAGTATTATATGATTATGCACCGCCAGATATTCTTTTTAAATTCAAAGAACTATGCCTTTAAATTTTAAATAATTTTTTTTCCAAAATATAAAGATTTATTTAAATTTCAAAGGAGTGGGGCTAAAAGAAATGACCGAAAACTTCCTCAGGAAATGTTGATTTACGTGAATGTTTTCGCAAACCAATATTTCCTAAGGAAGACTTTAGTTTTTGCCCCGTTGGAATTTAAATATATATTATTTTTGCTAAAACAATTCATTTAAATTTCAAGAAATATTTCTTTGTATTTTAAAAGGATATCTAGTGGAGCAAAATCTTAGAATACTTCTCTTAAATTTCATGTTAAGTATTTTGAGTGAGGATAAGAATTTTCAAAGAAAAATTAACGAAGGCAAGCATCGGAAAAAAGTTATGGGATAATACAAAAAGCATAGGTTGCGATGCTATTCTTCATGTAACAATGCTGCATACATGCTGATGAAAAAATTATTTATAAACGTAATTTTGTGTGTATTTTAATGTACTATTCACACAGTTAGGAAATCATACGAATTCATTCAAAAACATACATTAGACGTAGCTCATGTTTGGTGGGCTGATGAAAATTAGACTGGATCTGAGGTATTTTAAACTGAATTAGCAACGTATAAAGTTTTTCAAAACTTTGAAGCATCGTTACCGTATAAAGTTTATCAAAACAATGCTGCAAATATGCTGATGAAAAAAATTATTTATAAACGTAATTTTGTCTGTATTTTAATGTACTATTCACACAGTTAGGAAATCATACGAATTCATTCAAAAACATACATTAGACGTAGCTCATGTTTGGTGGGCTGATGAAAATTAGACTGGATCTGAGATATTTTAAACTGAATTAGCAACGTATAAAGTTTTTCAAAACTTTGAAGCATCGTTACCGTATAAAGTTTATCAAAACAATGCTGCATACATGCTGATGAAAAAATTATTTATAAACGTAATTTTGTCTGTATTTTAATGTACTATTCACACAGTTAGGAAATCATACGAATTCATTCAAAAACATACATTAGACGTAGCTCATGTTTGGTGGGCTGATGAAAATTAGACTGGATCTGAGGTATTTTAAACTGAATTAGCAACGTATAAAGTTTTTCAAAACTTTGAAGCATCGTTACCGTATAAAGTTTATCAAAACAATGCTGCATACATGCTGATGAAAAAATTATTTATAAACGTAATTTTGTCTGTATTTTAATGTACTATTCACACAGTTAGGAAATCATACGAATTCATTCAAAAACATACATTAGACGTAGCTCATGTTTGGTGGGCTGATGAAAATTAGACTGGATCTGAGGTATTTTAAGCTGAATTAGCAACGTATAAAGTTTTTCAAAACTTTGAAGCATCGTTACCGTATAAAGTTTATCAAAACAATGCTGCATACATGCTGATGAAAAAATTATTTATAGACATAATTTTGTCTGTATTTTAATGTACTATTCACACAGTTAGGAAATCATACGAATTCATTCAAAAACATACATTAGACGTAGCTCATGTTTGGTGGGCGATGAAAATTAGACGGGACCGGAGGATTTTAAGGAAAATGGGAAGTATAAAGTTTTTCAAAACTTTGAAGCATCGTTACCGTATAAAGTTTATCAAAACAATGCTGCATACATGCAAAAATTATTCTTCCAACCACACCACACGTCTGTATTTTAATGTACTATTCACACAGTTAATTAGAAATCATACGAACACACCAAACACAACCCCAGCAGCCCCTGGGGGGCCGACGAAACAAGGTATTTTAAACTGAATTAGCAACGTATAAAGTTTTTCAAAACTTTGAAGCATCGTTACCGTATAAAGTTTATCAAAACAATGCTGCATACATGCTGATGAAAAAATTATTTATAAACGTAATTTTGTCTGTATTTTAATGTACTATTCACACAGTTAGGAAATCATACGAATTCATTCAAAAACATAAATTAGACGTAGCTCATGTTTGGTGGGCTGATGAAAATTAGACTGGATCTGAGGTATTTTAAACTGAATAAGCAACGTATAAAGTTTTTCAAAACTTTGAAGCATCGTTACCGTATAAAGTTTATCAAAACAATGCTGCATACATGCTGATGAAAAAATTATTTATAAACGTAATTTTGTCTGTATTTTAATGTACTATTCACACAGTTAATGAAATCATACGAATTCATTCAAAAACATACATTAGACGTAGCTCATGTTTGGTGGGCTGATGAAAATTAGACTGGATCTGAGGTATTTTAAACTGAATTAGCAACGTATAAAGTTTTTCAAAACTTTGAAGCATCGTTACCGTATAAAGTTTATCAAAACAATGCTGCATACATGCTGATGAAAAAATTATTTATAAACGTAATTTTGTCTGTATTTTAATGTACTATTCACACAGTTAATGAAATCATACGAATTCATTCAAAAACATACATTAGACGTAGCTCATGTTTGGTGGGCTGATGAAAATTAGACTGGATCTGAGGTATTTTAAACTGAATTAGCAACGTATAAAGTTTTTCAAAACTTTGAAGCATCGTTACCGTATAAAGTTTATCAAAACAATGCTGCATACATGCTGATGAAAAAATTATTTATAAACGTAATTTTGTCTGTATTTTAATGTACTATTCACACAGTTAATGAAATCATACGAATTCATTCAAAAACATACATTAGACGTAGCTCATGTTTGGTGGGCTGATGAAAATTAGACTGGATGTGAGGTATTTCAAACTGAATTTGCAACGTATCAAGCTTATCAAAACTTTGAAGCCGCGTTACCGGATAACGTGAAAATATCTTTTTAAAGTACCGATATGTCCCTATCCGTTGGCTACACAAAACATAAAGTAGGTAATTAATATATTTTCTAGCTGAGCAAAGAATTTCGGCATCTTTGAAGCAGGATATAGCTGCAGCAATGTATGGATTGCTGGCAATATCTCAAATTTTAGAATTATTATCGCAGCTGCAATACTATTATAGATTCGTTTTCATAAGCAGCGGTCAAAAACATTCTGCTTTTGATGTTTGTCGATTTTGCATTTTGTGATGGATTGATATTAGTATGTCGTTTGAAAGTAAATGAACGGCAATAGTTTGTTACGGGTCATGAATTTTCTTCGAGTTGAGGTTCGTTTTAGTATAGGTTCACATTTCTTTATATACTTTTCAGAATGTTTGGTAGACAATATTGTAACTTTTAGTAGGATCTATATTTCGGTTGTTCCAAAATATATAAAGTTCCATGCCTGACGGTACTAACTATATTCACTAATATTTTTCCAATTTTACTTAATTTATCTGTTACTTTTCGTATTCGAGAGATTTTTATCTACGTCCTCATTATTTATACATAATTCTGTTTCGATTTCATAAAAAAATACTCACACACTACACATGGTGTGCTATCCATTTGTTCCACGTTCGCCACCAATAGCCCACACTTAACCTTGCTTACGAACCATTGCCAAAACAAGTGTGTAATATTCAACACAATAATTTACTCAAAAACATATGCCGCGATTTGTATTTAGTCCTTACTTAGCAACAATTATTCCTAAATGTGTAATATTCGTAACTACATTGTCAGAGAAGTTGTAAAATTGTATCGAATATTGTTGTACATGCACCAAACAGTTTGTGTGTTATCGTTCAAAACAGTATAGCTTTGGCCGTGCTTTATAATTTATAGCTAAAAAATTAAAGCCAAAATCTTTTTAAAACGTCAATAAAATATAAACGGAATCTATATCAATCATTTAACAACTGTATCGAATATTGTTGTACATGCACCGAACAGTTTGTGTGTTATCGTTCAAAACAGTATAGCTTTGGCCATGCTTTATAATTTATAGCTAAAAAATTAGAGCCAAAATCTTTTTAAAACGTCAATAAAATATAAACGGAATCTATATCAATCATTTACCAACTGTATCGAATATTGTTGTACATGCACAGAACAGTTTGTGTGTTATCGTTCAAAACAGTATAGCTTTGGCCATGCTTTATAATTTATAGCTAAAAAATTAAAGCCAAAATCATTTTAAAACGTCAATAAAATATAAACGGGATCTATATCAATCATTTAACAACTGTATCGAATATTGTTGTACATGCACAGAACAGTTTGTGTGTTATCGTTCAAAACGGTATAGCTTTGGCCATGCTTTATAATTTATAGCTAAAAATTAAAGCCAAAATCTTTTTAAAACGTCAATAAAATATAAACGGAATCTATATCAATCATTTAACAACTGTATCGAATATTGTTGTACATGCACCGAACAGTTTGTGTGTTATCGTTCAAAACGGTATAGCTTTGGCCGTGCTTTATAATTTATAGCTAAAAAATTAAAGCCAAAATCTTTTTAAAACGTCAATAAAATATAAACGGAATCTATATCAATCATTTAACAACTGTATCGAATATTGTTGTACATGCACAGAACAGTTTGTGTGTTATCGTTCAAAACGGTATAGCTTTGGCCATGCTTTATAATTTATAGCTAAAAAATTAAAGCCAAAATCTTTTTAAAACGTCAATAAAATATAAACGGAATCTATATCAATCATTTAACAACTGTATCGAATATTGTTGTACATGCACCGAACAGTTTGTGTGTTATCGTTCAAAACGGTATAGCTTTGGCCGTGCTTTATAATTTATAGCTAAAAAATTAAAGCCAAAATCATTTTAAAACGTCAAAATATAAACGGAATCTATATCAATCATTTAACAACTGTATCGAATATTGTTGTACATGCACCGAACAGTTTGTGTGTTATCGTTCAAAACAGTATAGCTTTGGCCATGCTTTATAATTTATAGCTAAAAAATTAAAGCCAAAATCTTTTTAAAACGTCAATAAAATATAAACGGAATCTATATCAATCATTTAACAACTGTATCGAATATTGTTGTACATGCACAGAACAGTTTGTGTGTTATCGTTCAAAACGGTATAGATTTGGCCGTGCTTTATAATTTATAGCTAAAAAATTAAAGCCAAAATCATTTTAAAACGTCAAAATATAAACGGAATCTATATCAATCATTTAACAACTGTATCGAATATTGTTGTACATGCACCGAACAGTTTGTGTGTTATCGTTCAAAACAGTATAGCTTTGGCCATGCTTTATAATTTATAGCTAAAAAATTAAAGCCAAAATCTTTTTAAAACGACAATAAAATATAAACGGAATCTATATCAATCATTTAACAACTGTATCGAATATTGTTGTACATGCACCGAACAGTTTGTGTGTTATCGTTCAAAACGGTATAGCTTTGGCTGTGCTTTATAATTTATAGCTAAAAAATTAAAGCCAAAATCATTTTAAAACGTCAAAATATAAACGGAATCTATATCAATCATTTAACAACTGTATCGAATATTGTTGTACATGCACCGAACAGTTTGTGTGTTATCGTTCAAAACAGTATAGCTTTGGCCATGCTTTATAATTTATAGCTAAAAAATTAAAGCCAAAATCTTTTTAAAACGTCAATAAAATATAAACGGAATCTATATACAAAAAACAAACAACCTCAATCATTTAACAACTGTATCGAATATTGTTGTACATGCACAGAACAGTTTGTGTGTTATCGTTCAAAACGGTATAGCTTTGGCCATGCTTTATAATTTATAGCTAAAAAATTAAAGCCAAAATCTTTTTAAAACGTCAATAAAATATAAACGGAATCTATATCAATCATTTAACAACTGTATCGAATATTGTTGTACATGCACCAAACACTTTGTGTGTTATCGTTCAAAACAGTAAAGCTTTGGCCATGCTTTGTAATTTATAGCTAAAAATTTAGAGCCAAAATTTTTTCAAAATGTCAATAAAATATAAACGGAATCTATATCAATCATTTAACAACTGTATCGAATATTGCTGTACATGCACCAAACACTTTGTGTGTTATCGTTCAAAACAGTAAAGCTTTGGCCATGCTTTATAATTTATAGCTAAAAATTTAGAGCCAAAATCTTTTCAAAATGTCAATAAAATATAAACGGAATCTATATCAATCATTTAACAGAAAACTCGGAAAATGGGACTGCTTTCAAATTACAAGTTTCTTTTTTAACAACATTTTCTATCCTACTCCCATTTCTTAATTTCAATTAATGAATCATAACTCTGAACGGAGATCAATCACTCAGATTTAGAAAAAACAAAAAAAATAAGAAAGTTGTCAGTTCAGATTCTGTGCAAATTTTGAGTTAACTGTGAAAGTGTGAACGCAACGTTATGTAATTACGACCGTTAAGGAATTGTCCTATAAGGAACGTCGCTTTGAAACATGCCTCCAGATAGAGACCTATTATCTTGTATCACAGCCTATGTATGTATTGCCTGCATATAACCTTTTAATTACCTAATCTGTATTATTGAGGTATTTACATTGCCTACATATCATTCAATTCAAACATGTTTAGTTATCATTGTAAGTAACTTTTATTATAATAGGAAAAATAAGAGATGAATTAGATGCATGGCCTTTTTGATAGTATAAAATAATAACAATGACATTTATTTTAAATGAATCCGTATAATCTTGTCTATTTCAATCAAATAGCAGGGTGACCAAACTTAACTAGAAGATATATTTCAATATTGACTGAACACTTGATAAACATGACATTCTTTGCGACTCAGGGTCACAGCGTATAACACAATTAAACAACATATTGATTACACGATAAAATTTCGCAACGATAACATTGTAGCTCGCGTAATATTTGAGAGTTCGCTGCTGAGTTTACAAACAATATTTGTGGAGCGATTAAACTCCTGCCAGAATTTGTATTCACTTTTTATGCACCAAATTTTTAGCTAATTATCTAAACGTGTGAATGCAACTTTAGTCTAACTTAAACTTGTTTCGTTTTTGTTAATGAATTATGTTACATCTCTTAAATTTGTCATATAATTGCTTGTATCTCTATATCAGGTACAAGCATCAAAAATATCGCTTTACATGTGTATGTACAAATTTTAAACGGTCAAATTTTGCTCAAATAACTCCAGATCACTAAAATATTGAATTGTATAAAATGGTTCAACTTATCATTTGTATTACCTTTTGGTTCTTGATGACTGGATTTGGCAAACGAATACAGCCAATGCGTGAGTTAAACCGCAGTTACAGTGTTAAATTTGCTTTATGTTATGCTAAATATTGGCTAATTATTAGAGGTGCTCAAATTTTGAGTACGTCAAACTGATTGGATTTTTTGATGAATTGTTTTTTAGAAGACTCTTCAATCTATTTCGTTATATTCATCGTTTCATTTGCAACTCAATTCTTTCGATTTATTGCGTATTCTGTGTGTAACATCGCCGTGTACAAAAACCGAAATACGATGCCAAACTGCCATAAAATGAAACCAATAGCGGTGTCCAACACTTGTCGTCCAAAAGCCTTAAGGTGCATTCACCGTTAAAGTTTTTGCTCAGGTTTTGATCAAATTTTATAAATATTTGATAGAAATTTGCTCAAAATTTGACTGTCAATTATAAGCATATATTACTATATTCTATATATTACTTACTATATTGCTATATATATTATTATAGAAAAGTGTGGCAGATCATCATGCTTCAAAGTTTGAGTTTAAATTTTGAGCTCAAAATATCTCAAATTATATTCCTAGTCCTGATAGGCAGAAGCAATACGCTGCTGAAGTTTGGACATTGTTAACACGGTCAAATTCACTAAAACTGAAAAAAAATCAAATTTTGATCAAATTTAGAGCAAAAACTTTGGCGTATGAACCCAGCTTTAGTCTTACAGAGGAAATTTTATATGAAGAACCATGAGAGAAAGGTTGACATTATCGGTTAAAGTAAAATATTTCAGTGACCCTCAAATATGCACCCATGTAAATGAATTTTGTAATTTTGCAATTTTGAATGAATTGTATCATTTCAATATATAGGGACAGCACGAAACGGGTCCATATCATGTTTCTAATTAAGCGGAGCGAAACGAAACGTTCTTGTTTTCGTCAGAGGAGTAAAATTCGGCACCTTATGTCAGTCCGTCCGTCCGTTAAACTCCTCAATAACTAATGGGCCATTTTGAAAAAACTATTTTGTTTGATACGAGTAATATCGGATAGGTGCAAGACATATAGATTTTGTCAAAATTTGCTTTAGTTAATTAGTAATAACCTAATTAGTTAAGCGTGTTAGCCTATTTTTAGCATTTTCAAAAAAATTGCATATTTTTCAATAAATAATTAGTGTAAAGCTATTATTTTGGTGCATATACTACATCTTGCAGTGGAGATTGTGAATCTGTGCTCATTTACTGTTCGAGGAAGTTAAAAATGCTAATTAGTTAGTTAATTAGCTAATTACTAATTTTGTTAATTCGCTAATTTTTTGAAAATTTTCAAAGTGCTCAAAAATTAAAAAAATTGCACTCGGGGGTTTTCTATGTCCCTGATCACGAAAATGACATATCTGAATCTCTAAATCTTGTCCCTATATGCTAATTAGTTGATTAATTAACTAGCTAATTAGGTAATTTTATGTAAATTTTAAAATCACTTCAAAATTGCTAATTTGTTGAGCTCGGATTTTTTCCATGTCTCTGATTATGAATACGTTGATTTTAAAGCTCTATGATTTTATCTACGGATACTAATTAGGTAATTCAGTAGATGATTAGTTAATGTTACTAATTAGCTAATTTGTTTTAGCTAACGAATTTTTTGTATGGCGGATTTGACATCAATTGCCTAAAACGTGATACTTATTATAAATTGATTAAATATTTAGTTGAAACACATGTAGACACAAATAAGATACCAAATACATTGCGTGTTGCTCCGCTCACTTTTTGTAATTTAATACGGTTACTAGCCAGGGAGCGTGTTTCTGCTGACTGGTGTCATATAATACCCGGTAGTAACATATTTCGTACTCTAGGTGCAGCACCTTTCAACCAGATAAACAACCACCCACCTCTGCCTACATTTTCTGATGTCCTGAACTATCACGTTAGCTTCAAAATTATGTTAGAGATGAACATTTTATTCTAGCTTTTCGGCAGTGGCACCTGTGACGTTTCTTGATATCAGTGAATAGTATTAATTGAATATATGTAAGTTATTTTATATTTTAGAATTTTTTGGCCCGCCAACTAATATGGCGTGGACTCAAGCGGACCAAAAGTGCAACGAAGCTTGATAGAACGCGTATTCGGCGTATTACAGATAGTGGATATCCGGCAACCGGGTAAGTTACGGATTTTTAAAATACTTTTTATCATTTTGTATATCCGGCGTTTAATACGCTTTGCATAAACAGTTTTCTTTACCAATCGGAATAGAAGATAACCATAATAACCCCATGGAAGTTTAGCGTTTGGATCCTAGATTTTTAGCTCCGGACCCTAAATTTATAGTTAAGTTACAGGTATTAACATATTTTTGTGTCTTTGGCTACCAGGCATTTTGTAGGCCATAAGTTTAGCACTAAATTGTCTTCACCATAAGGGATAAAAATTAGCTTAATTCCACGTTGTTCACTGCCAGGTGCTAAATAATTAAGTTCGAATTTAAAATTTGTGGCAATTTATGCTCAAGGTAAAGGGGTCCACGGGGATAGCGGGTACCCCCACGTGGATGAACCGGCCGGCGGGCCAAATGAAGGTCGGCAGGAGGGGATAAATTTCCGAATTTTTGGGACAAAAAATATTTTTTTGCCATTTTTAACCTATTTTCTCCCAATTTTTTCAATATTCCTACGATTTTTGCCAATTTGCTCTTTTTCCATTTTTTACTGTCTATGCTAAAATATCCCACCCGCGTTTGGCGCGTAGGAGGAGGCTTGGGTTTTGAGGAAAATTGGATAAGAAGACTAAGAGGAACCAGGCTACCTCCGAGGGAGGGTGGGATCGGTGAACACCCGAAGGTCCAAGCTTCAGAAGATAATTCCCCTCTTCCCCTACGAGCTTGTATGTTTATGGGATCTAGAATATTTTTGTATCTTTGGCTACCGTTTTGTATCTTGGCTAGCGTTTATTATGCTTTGAATTTACTATCCAATTTGCTTCACCTGCAGGTACAAAAATATCCTTTATTCAACTTTTGTGTACTGTTATTACGGGTCCTAAATTTTTGTTACTATTAGTGCGCGACAGAACCTGACTAAATTCCGTACCTCATAAATGGGTCAATGTATAGTTTCTTTGCTCTAATTTTGCGCCCCCGGATATACATCTCCGGTGTATAGTAATATTTTATGGTTTTTTGTTACTATTAGTGTGCGCGACAGAACCTGACTAAATTCCGTACCTCCATAAATGGGTCAATGTATAGTTTCTTTGCTCTTATTTTGCGCCCCCGCATATACATCTCCGGTGTATAGTATGTTTATGGATTTTTGTTACTCTTAGTGCGCGACAGAACCTGACTAAATTCCGTACCTCATAAATGGGTCAATGTATAGTTTTTTTTGCTCTAATTTTGCGCTCTCTTGGATATACATCTCCGGTGTATAGTATGTTTATGGATTTTTGTTACTATTAGTGCGCGACAGAACCTGACTAAATTCCGTAAATTTCATAAATGGGTCAATGTATAGTTTCTTTGCTCTAATTTTGCGCCCTCGGACATACATTTCCGGTGTATAGTATGTTTATTGATTTTTTGTTAATTATCAGTGCGCGACAGAACCTGACTAAATTCCGTAAATTTCATAAATGGGTCAATGTATAGTTTCTTTGCTCTAATTTAGTGCCCTTGTATATACATCTCCGGTGTATAGTATGTTTATGGATTTTTCGCTCACTATTAGTGCGCGACAGAACCTGACTAAATTCCGTACCTCATAAATGGGTCAATGTATAGTTTCTTTGCTCTAATTTTGTGCCCCCTGGATATACATCTCCGGTGTATAGTATGTTTATGGATTTTTGTTAATATTAGTGCGCGACAGAACCTAGACTAAATTCCGTAAATTTCATAAATGGGTCAATGTATAGTTTCTTTGCTCTAATTTTGCGCCCCCGGATATACATCTCCGGTGTATAGTATGTTTATGGATTTTTGTTACTATTAGTGCGCGACAGAACCTGACTAAATTCCGTAAATTTCATAAATGGGTCAATGTATAGTTTCTTTGCTCTAATTTAAGCGCCCCCGGATATACATCTCCGGTGTATAGTATGTTTATGGATTTTTGTTACTATTAGTGCGCGACAGAACCTGACTAAATTCCGTACCTCATAAATGGGTCAATGTATAGTTTCTTTGCTCTAATTTCGCCCTGGGGATATACATCTCCGGTGTATAGTATGTTTATGGATTTTTGTTACTATTAGTGCGCGACAGAACCTGACTAAATTCCGTAAATTTCATAAATGGGTCAATGTATAGTTTCTTTGCTCTAATTTAAGCGCCTTCGGATATACATCTCCGGTGTATAGTATGTTTATGGATTTTTGTTACTATTAGTGCGCGACAGAACCTGACTAAATTCCGTACCTCAAAAATGGGTCAATGTATAGCTTCTTTGCTCTAATTTTGCGCCCCCGGATATACATCTCCGGTGTATAGTATGTTTATGGATTTTTGTTACTATTAGTGCGCGACAGAACCTGACTAAATTCCGTACCTCATAAATGGGTCAATGTATAGTTTCTTTGCTCTAATTTTGCGCCCCCGGATATACATCTCCGGTGTATAGTATGTTTATGGATTTTTGTTACTATTAGTGCGCGACAGAACCTGACTAAATTCCGTAAATTTCATAAATGGGTCAATGTATAGTTTCTTTGCTCTAATTTTGCGCCCCCGGATATACATCTCCGGTGTATAGTATGTTTATGGATTTTTGTTACTATTAGTGCGCGACAGAACCTGACTAAATTCCGTAAATTTCATAAATGGGTCAATGTATAGTTTCTTTGCTCTAATTTAAGCGCCCCCGGATATACATCTCCGGTGTATAGTATGTTTATGGATTTTTGTTACTATTAGTGCGCGACAGAACCTGACTAAATTCCGTACCTCATAAATGGGTCAATGTATAGTTTCTTTTGCTCAATTTTCCCCGGATATACATCTCCGGTGTATAGTATGTTTATGGATTTTTGTTACTATTAGTGCGCGACAGAACCTGACTAAATTCCGTAAATTTCATAAATGGGTCAATGTATAGTTTCTTTGCTCTAATTTTGCGCCCCCGGATATACATCTCCGGTGTATAGTATGTTTATGGATTTTTGTTACTATTAGTGCGCGACAGAACCTGACTAAATTCCGTAAATTTCATAAATGGGTCAATGTATAGTTTCTTTGCTCTAATTTAAGCGCCCCCGGATATACATCTCCGGTGTATAGTATGTTTATGGATTTTTGTTACTATTAGTGCGCGACAGAACCTGACTAAATTCCGTACCTCATAAATGGGTCAATGTATAGTTTCTTTGCTCTAATTTTGCGCCCCCGGATATACATCTCCGGTGTATAGTATGTTTATGGATTTTTGTTACTATTAGTGCGCGACAGAACCTGACTAAATTCCGTAAATTTCATAAATGGGTCAATGTATAGTTTCTTTGCTCTAATTTTGCGCCCCCGGATATACATCTCCGGTGTATAGTATGTTTATGGATTTTTGTTACTATTAGTGCGCGACAGAACCTGACTAAATTCCGTACCTCATAAATGGGTCAATGTATAGTTTCTTTGCTCTAATTTTGCGCCCCCGGATATACATCTCCGGTGTATAGTATGTTTATGGATTTTTGTTACTATTAGTGCGCGACAGAACCTAACTATATTCCGTACCTCATAGATGGGTCAATGTATAGTTTCTTTGCTCTAATTTTGCGCCCCCGGATATACATCTCCGGTGTATAGTATGTTTATGGATTTTTGTTACTATTAGTGCGCGACAGAACCTGACTAAATTCCGTACCTCATAAATGGGTCAATGTATAGTTTCTTTGCTTTAATTTTTGCGCCCCCGGATATACATCTCCGGTGTATAGTATGTTTATGGATTTTTGTTACTATTAGTGCGCGACAGAACCTGACTAAATTCCGTACCTCATAAATGGGTCAATGTATAGTTTCTTTGCTCTAATTTTGCGACCCCGGATATACATCTCCGGTGTATAGTATGTTTATGGATTTTTGTTACTATTAGTGCGCGACAGAACCTGACTAAATTCCGTACCTCATAAATGGGTCAATGTATAGTTTCTTTGCTCTAATTTTGCGCCCCCGGATATACATCTCCGGTAGTATGGTTATGGTAAAGATGTTCAAGCGGAATTTCACCTGTCAGTCCGAACATTGGCGGGGATAAATTGTAATGATTAAGAATTTGTGTGTGAAACAAGGCGTATTTAAAAAATGTTAGCAGGAAATATGATGCAGAGCTGCATCGTATAAGAATTCAATTCGCAATTGTATTTGCTTCATAGAAAGGTATTATAAACTAGAATCCGCTACAAAAATTTCGTGTTTCCAAACATTGAAGTATTCAGGATTATTGACACTCTTCATTATCGTAGAATATCATGAATGTTTAACATTACCAAGGATATAGTCTCACCCTGACTACGATGACGTAATATTGCGGTGAAAAATTTAATTAAATTTAGTTCCAAGCTACGTTTATATTCCGCTTAATTTACGAAAAATATTGTCAACGTCGAAACGTAAACACTTTTGTAGAGGTTGACATGCGACAGAGAAGCCTTGTTAAATAGCAGTGGCTACCTATTTACGTATCAGGTTTTCCACCTAAGCAGCCACTCAAAATGTTCAGCTGTAAATTTGAGTTCCAAATTTGATTAAATTTCGAAACCAGTTTTTTTAAATTGTAATTTATAATGCCATTTATAGCAGAAAAATGTCACAAATCGAGATTCTTCAAGCTTTGACGCCAGATTTTTGCAATATTTAATATGTAGATATATGCAATGTTTAAAAAATTTGTTCCAAAAATTTTCAGTATGTGTTCTGATAATGTTTTGTCCCTTTAGAAATTTGAATTGAAAAGTCTTCAGCAGACGTTCAAATGCTTTGAGCTAAAGAAATATAATTTCAAATTTAGTCCAGATTTTGAGCTTAATTTCAACAAATTGTGAACGTAACCTAACATTTGTTTTTATTACATGATATTGTCGCAACAGTTGACTTTAGTTTATTGGCAATAATAGGGTGTAAAACTTGAGCATTCAGAGAATCATAGTTTGGTGCTTACGCAACAACATCTGGACACTCAGTTTGTATAACATTATTTTATTCGTAAATATTTTTAGTAATATAAAATAAAAACAAGTTGCCTAGGCCTCAGTAAAAGTGCTTGAAGCTCGACCAGTCTAGACTTCGTCCTACTGTGTGCACCAATTTTACGGTATGTCGGTTTAGTAATAATATCAAATAAAAATAAGTTGCCTAGGCCTTAGTAAAAGTGCTTGAAGCTCGACCAGTCTAGACTTCGTCCTACTGTGTGCACCAATTTTACGGTATGTCGGTTTAGTAATAATATCAAATAAAAATAAGTTGCCTAGGCCTTAGTAAAAGTGCACCCCACCACTCTACACTTCCCCCCTCTTCACCAATTGATGTTAAAAAAAAAAAGCTCGACCAGTCTAGACTTCGTCCTACTGTGTGCACCAATTTTACGGTATATCGGTTTAGTAATAATATCAAATAAAAACAAGTTGCCTAGGCCTTAGTAAAAGTGCTTGAAGCTCGACCAGTCTAGACTTCGTCCTACTGTGTGCACCAATTTTACGGTATGTCGGTTTAGTAATAATATCAAATAAAAATAAGTTGCCTAGGCCTTAGTAAAAGTGCATGAAGCTCGACCAGTCTAGACTTCGTCCTACTGTGTGCACCAATTTTACGGTATGTCGGTTTAGTAATAATAACAAATAAAAACAAGTTGCCTAGGCCGCAGTTAAAGTGCTTGAAGCTCGACCAGACTAGACTTCGGCCTACTGTGTGCACCAATTTTACGGTACGTCGGTTTAGTAATATTAAATAAAAACAAGTTGCCTAGGCCGCAGTAAAAGTGCTTGAAGCTCGACCAGACTAGACTTCGGCCTACTGTGTGCACCAATTTTACGGTACGTCGGTTTAGTAATATCAAATAAAAACAAGTTGCCTAGGCCGCAGTAAAAGTGCTTGAAGCTCGACCAGACTAGACTTCGGCCTACTGTGTGCACCAATTTTACGGTACGTCGGTTTAGTAATATCAAATAAAAACAAGTTGCCTAGGCCGCAGTTAAAGTGCTGGAAAGTCCGACCAGTCTAGACTTCGAGGTACTCAGCGCATTTTACCATTTTGGGGTACATCGGTTTATTTTTAATTAAAATAGATTTACGTTACTTTTTCTGTGGTATACAAGCGAAAAAAGCATCTATATATTAACATGTCTGCGTCTTGACAGAAGTTGTTCATACGAATAGAAAGGTTTGGGGGCTATCCTTGAAGGTCTATTCCCTAAGTCTCATTGACGCCGCTCACCTCCTCATATAACTCCTCCTTGCTCGGAAAAATTTTTGGAGAATCGTAAAAAATTGGGCAAAAATTTACCCAAAGCTGAAAAAAATTTGCAAAAACGGGGAAATATTTAAAAAAAAATAACGGAAATGATGAGCTTCAATAACTTCAATAACGTTTACTCCTACCAGCCTCTGAGATCATGTACCCCTGAGTCGACGGACCTTGATCATGACTGCTGTTGTATTTACACTGAATGCTGATTCTCAGCGACTGTCTTTTTTGATTTACAACAGTTGTGGTCATAAGTTTGAAGACAGAAGTCAGGCTAGCATAGGTTATAAATAATCGTTGGCCAAACCATGAAGGTACAAGTTTCCGCCCACTCGATATTTTAGGAGACCGTTCGTTTCATGGCGCCGCAGCATTGTCTCCATGGCATCATTCGTCATTGTCTTAAAAACAGACTGTCTGTGCTATATTGCTTAGCCAAACTGCTTGTTTATATAACTTTATCAGTAAACCCAGATAGTGCCTTTTTTAAACCCAAAAGTAAATAGGAGATAAACAGATGTTGGAAGCAGATTCACCGTTTTGGCGCCTAATTCGAAATGTCCGTCTAGACCGAATTTTTGTCCCTTTGATGTTTAGCAATCTGTTAACCTAGAATCTACTTGCAATTCTGTGTTTTGCTTGATAAATATGGGAGGTTTGAATGCAGGGGAGCCGCAGGTTACGCAAAAGGGAGCCACACTCAGCAGTAAGGGAGGAACGCTAAGGAATAAGCAGGGAGGCTGTCATACAGCGTCCCTCTATGGTTCGAATAGTAGGAAAGGCATCGCCCCCCCCACCCTCCTCTCCGTTCATGCTCTGCTGCGCCTTCGTTTGCACGGTTAATGTAATTTTTAATATAAAAATTCGCATTAAAATACCGTCAGGATTGATAAAATATAGCGCTAAAATCATAATTTTTTTATTAAACATATTCAGATTTCTATATAAATCATTCCAACTTTCTAGCACGCAACGCTTGATTGTTACCAACCAAATCAAGATATTTTTTAAAAATCCAAAAATCCCTAGAGCATTATCGATCATGTATATCACATATTAAAACACTAAGACCGGCATAAAACATATTCTGCGCCTAAGCTTTGTTGGCTTCATGCAGATGCATAGGCAGAAATTTACACACGGGGCGGGATTTGTTATACGGCTCGCAGTTTAGCCATACTTGACGATCAGAAACATGCTTTTACACTTTCCTGTCTTTTTTCATGGGGGACACACGCGGCGACACATCTGCTGCTTCACATCCTTGATTTCATGACACTATCTAGTAGCAGCGACAATTTACGCACGGCGTGTGGGTATGGGATTTGTTAGGCGTCTTGCAGTGCAACCAAACTGGATGAACAGAAACAGGTGTTTACTTTCCTGTCTTTCTTCATGGGAGGGAGAAACACACATGGTGACACGGGGGGCGTGCACCTGCTCTTTCATACCCTTGGTGTCATAACAGTATCTAGTAGCAACGACAATTTACGGACGGCGTGGGGCTATGGGATTTGTTAAGCGGGTCTCAGTCCAACCAAACTGGACCAACAGAAACATGTTTTTACTTTCCTGTCTTTCTTCATGGGAGGGCGAAACACGCATGGTGACACGGGGGCCATGCACCTGCTCTTTCACACCCTTGGTGTCATAACAGTATCTAGTGGCAACGACAATTTACGGACGGCGTGGGGCTATGGGATTTGTTAAGCGGGTCTCAGTCCAACCAAACTGGACCAACAGAAACATGTTTTTGCTTTCCTGTCTTTCTTCATGGGAGGGAGAAACACACATGGTGACACGGGGGCCGTGCACCTGCTCTTTCACACCCTTGGTGTCATAACAGTATCTAGTGGCAACGACAGTTTACTCACGGCGTGGGGCTATGGGATTTGTTAAGCGGGTCTCAGTCCAACCAAACTGGACCAACAGAAACATGTTTTTGCTTTCCTGTCTTTCTTCATGGGAGGGAGAAACACACATGGTGACACGGGGGCCGTGCACCTGCTCTTTCACACCCTTGGTGTCATAACAGTATCTAGTGGCAACGACAATTTACGAACGGCGTGGGGCTATGGGATTTGTTGACCGGGTCTCAGTCCAAAAAATTGGACCAACAGAAACATGTTTTTGCTTTCCTGTCTTTCTTCATGGGAGGGAGAAACACACGTGGTACCGCGGGGGCCCGTGTATCGGCTCTTCCACGCCCTTGCTTTCATGACAGTATCTAGTGGCAACAACAATAATTTGTCTGGCTATTTGTGCAACTTTCATCGTACCAAAAACATATTGCATTTGTCCCATCAGCTCCATGTTCCAAGGTTGTATTTATTTATTGATTAAGCTAATATATATACATAATAGCTAATATATATAATCAAATGCAAAAGGCTTACTTATATGTAAATATGTATTTTTGTGTATAATATATATAAGTTTGTTTATTCACTAATTATATTCATATACATTAATATATACTTCTTTATACATAAATAAGTAGTACATATATTCATTACATATATGCTTATGTTGTTGCTGTTCAAATGGGAGTCATGGTATAACTAAGCAGCGGGCAAGCTAATTCAGTGGCTTATCAGTGCAGTCTACTATCTCGTGGTAATGATGTTGGTCAGATGATAATATTTTTTTAAATTAGATTGATAATGTTTATTCAAATTTTTGATAGGAAGGAGAGTAAACAAAACAAGATAAGAAATAAAACACATTGTCATCTACTGAAGCGATAAAAATTTCAAGCTTATCAAGTTGCAGTTTGATATAACTATTGGACAACTCTTCGTTACACTCGGAAGTTTTATTTACTATTTTTTCTATAAAAATATACATTCAACCAACCCAACTTTAGAGGAAGGCCATGATTCTGGCATATGGGTACAGCAATGATGGGTGAGCATTGATATAATAATACCGAATCTGCTGAGGAGATGAAGAAAATGTTCAAATTCATGCTTGATTGATATAATTATTGGACGAACACCAGTGAACAGTTATAGTTGCTGTCGGAAGTTTTATTTACTATTTTTTCTATAAAAATATACATTCAACCAACCCAACTTTAGAGGAAGGCCATGATTCCAAAATATGGGCACAGCAATGAAGGGGGAGCATTAAGATAACAATACCGAATCTGCTGAGTTGATGAAGAAAATGTTCAAGTTCATGCTTGATTGATATAATTATTGGACGAACACCAGTGAACAGTTATAGTTGCTGTCGGAAGTTTTATTTACTATTTTTTCTATAAAAATATATATACAACCAACCAACCCAACTTTAGAGGAAGGCCATGATTCTGGCATATGGGTACAGCAATGATGGGTGAGCATTGATATAATAGTACCGAAACTGCTGAGGAGATGAAGAAAATGTTCAAATTCATGCTTGATTGATATAATTATTGGACGAACACCAGTGAACAGTTATAGTTGCTGTCGGAAGTTTTATTTACTATTTTTTCTATAAAAATATATATACAACCAACCAACCCAACTTTAGAGGAAGGCCATGATTCTAACATATGGGCACAGCAATGAAGGGGGAGCATTAAGATAACAATACCGAATCTGCTGAGTTGATGAAGAAAATGTTCAAGTTCATGCTTGATTGATATAATTATTGGACGAACACCAGTGAACAGTTATAGTTGCAGTCGAAAGTGTGTTGCCGTTATTCTGTAGGAAAAATTAGTAGAAACTAACTTGAGAAGTCACCACAATGCTAATATGTGTAACATGTGAGTATTGTGTTGATGGACAAGCATTAAGACAAAAAAGCGCCTATATTGAAGAGATGAAAAAGATTTAAGCTGATACTTGATTGATATTATTATTCGACATTTGGTTTCTTTACACTCGGAAGACAGTTTACTGCTTTTCTTTTTTGGAATAGAGACCGCAGTCGGGTCCGGTTATAGACTCGACTCGATTCGTCGGGTTAAATTCGGGTCCAGCTATGACCTAATTAATACCGTCGCATATTATTTATACCTGCATGCAGCTTAGAATATTGCACAGTCCCAACGTAAGATTTGGTGGACCCAACTGCACTTAATCAGAATGTTCGTGTAATACATGTTCTAGAAGTAATAGCTATGCCGTAAAATACACCGGAACGCGAACATATGTTTTGAACATATTTTACTGTTTTCATTCCAGACATTTTCTGCTGCACACATAGAATACATATCATGAGAGACCGTAATTGCTCGGGTCTACGAATTGTTGGGTCGGGTTGGATCCGAAAATTTAGATCTGTTGCGATCTCTATTTAGGTAAACAATAGCAGAACTATGAAAGAAGATGGCGCTAACATGTGCGCTCCATACGAAAGAAACCGTAACTTGAGCGAAAGCTTAAACCTGTTTTGGTACACAACGGTACGTCAAAAACTAGAAAGCGGAAGTTTGCGCTGACGCGTCGCCAAGGGGGGGTGGTGAACCGAGAAGCAATGCTTACCCCCAGTTTTGCATATTGCCCACAGTTTACAACTACAACAAAAATTCTAGCAATTTGCAACTATCAAATGATTATGTTGAGTTTACCACCAGATTACTTTGATGTTCTCAGCTGAAACTTTCTGACGACGCAACTGGCTGCTGCTATGGACGTTTCACATAGGCCATTATACTTCTCTCCAAGCGATTTAAAAACAGAATGGGGGAAAAGTTGGACAATATATAGTGTTTTTCAAGCGTTTATATGTATCCATTAATGATAGAAGTATGGAGAAGTTTCACGATTCACATATTTAATTCGTTTTATTGTGTCGGTTTTCCAGAATCTCAGCTAGTACAGTGCTATTTTTCACAAACTCAATAATCAACATTAAAGGTCTCGCATTAGTAACCAAATTTCTATTTTAGAAGGAGAAGGGAAGCTAAATTCAGGAAGGCAAGCAAATTTCATTAATGCAATTTTTTATATATTTCTAAAATGTTCCGTTACGTGAAATTTACACCCCATTGCAAAAGTCAGAAATCAAAGCAAACATCCGTATAAAGATAACTGATAAGCAGAGGAAACACATTCAGTTCTCGCAGTTATAGTCGTTGATTATAAATGAACTACTGCTGTTTTCACAGGTTGGGGGAATACATGCTACGTGCCTGAAAGTGAAGAAAAATACCTACCTTATGAGACCGCAGGTTGTACCGGTTTCTGCTGACTATGTGATTAGAAAATTCTATGTACACTGTGCATAAATCATATTATAGTGCAATTCTTTCTTTTATTAAGGTGATAGGCTTAAGATTTTAATTAATATTTCACACAAACGTGTTATACATGCGCATTAATGTCTAAGCCGTCGAATTTCTCCTGTAATAAGAGGTTTTGCTGCCAACAGCTGACTTAAAAATGATTTGCGTACTATACATGTATGACCAGATTACCAAACCCTGCAGGTGTGTGTTACTTTCTGCCGCGATATTTCTTTGTTTTTGCCTGTATCGATAACTAGATAGACTGGATTGTTAAATTTATTTCAATTAGTATAATACAGTGGAATGTGTTTATAATGAATGCCCAGTTATAGTGAAAATGCCCTTACAGTGAAATGTTCGAGTTCTTCCAGTCTGATTGTCCACACTAAAATATAAATCAATATACGATAAACGTCTTAACATTAAATTTTTCGATTCGCCCCATGCGAGATCACTGAAGGCGCAATTTACTGTATAAAACCCAGTTTATAAATCCGGCTAATGAGTCTTATATAAGTCAATTTATAAACACATAATCGCCAAGAGCGGATCTAATGGGAATCCATGGCTCGAACCTCCTCCCGTCGGAACATTCATAGGTGCGTAAGGTTAGTCTGCTGAAGGCCTAGGCCAGGAACCAAAAACTTTCTCCAGGCTTCTCAATGTTACCTCATAATGGTGACTCCTAAAATTCTTCTAAATTGGCCCTCGGTGTGGAGGTTTGGTGTAGGCCCTAGGGAGGGCGCGTGGCGTGCTTCGGAAAGATGGGTGGTGAGTCGGTGATGCAACACCTCGGGAGATGGTTGTGGCGCATCAAGGGGGTGCAACGCTTCTGCAGTACGGCGCATCGCGCGAAGCGAGCTGTAGGAGAGGCGGACCGGTTGCACTTGAGGATGCCTCCGTCATTAAATTCTGGGTCCGCCAATGTCTGCTGCAAACGTTGGCTTTGATGTTTTCTTAGGTGATTGCAACCAGGTTTCTCTTTAACAGATACTGTAATATTCTAAACAAATTCTGGTTCCTTTTCTTATAGCCACCTCAGCCGTAAATTCTCTAACATTGAAGCTACAGCGATAATTCTAATATTAGTCAATTCAGGATTACGTGTCTGAACAAAGTCTATCCAGGGCAAATTATGACATTTTTCGATTTATTTTTATTTATTGTAAATTGCCCTTTACGGTGCCGATAATAATATTAAAAAATGCTTTTCGTTTAATACGATGTTATATACTATTCTAAACCTTGTTGTAGTCAAGTACATTTAGCGAAAATATGTCATTATTATTTCACAACATACCCCTCGGGCGTCGATCCTCGCTCTCTTCTGGAGCCATATTTATTCCTTCCCTCAAGGCTTAGCACCCCGGAAAGAAAAATTTTGGAAAATTATATTAAAACTAGCAAAAGTGGGAAAATTTTTTTTAAAAATACGGTAAATGTACCGAAAACACAGGGAAATGGCTTAGAATTATGATTTTATTTAAAACTTAAGACTTATAAAAATTTTAAAAATTTACACCTGCCCACACTCCCTCTTCGTAAACCCATGTGTACCCGCTCCTCTAAGCCGACGCACGTCTTGCATCCGTGCTGTAGCTTTTGTATAAGTTCACTTGATAACATTTTGTCTCCGTAATGTTATGACATTAGACACAGTACGTTTTAAGGAAGACCTGATAGGAACGTCGCGCAATTACGACCATGTCATGTTTCCCACCTATAACAGGCGAGGTGGCGGGGGACAGGGTGGTGGGACTAAATATAAGTGCCGTAGGATAAAAAATAAAGTTTTATTGTGAGTCTAGGTAAGTTAGGGCTTAGCTTTAAGCTTACACTTAGGCTCAACTTCAGGCTTAGAAAGACAAAACATATTATAGCACGATAAGGAATACATGACATGCTACGTTATTTAGGATGTACTGGACGTGATCCCAAATTTGCAGCCACACCATCTGATAATTTAAACTCGGGATACCCAGTATTAGAAGATAATTGGTTCTGACTGTTGCAAATTGGATAAAAATTTTTGTTATTGCAGTTGTAAATCTAACCGAAACTAGAATCCATGATTTCTGACTCTTAACATTTCGAGTTCCGGAATATGTCTGTCTTTGCTTGTTCGCTTTTAATCGATAATCCATTGGCGTATTTTGGTCTGCGGTATATAAATCGTTATAATAAACCATGTTGTTGTCGTTGTTGAAGCGTCAGCTGTTCCTTCATGGCACACCAACCCATGCATCAACTCATTTATTCTTGATTGATAATGAATGGTTGTTATTAGCAAGCAGTATTTTGTGCCAAGTAAGAATACTTCAAAACGATTCCACAAGCCACATTAAGAAAAAACGTTGACATATAATGTTCCTTTTCGCTTAATTAATTTAAGTATATTTAAATTGAATCTCAATATGATTCGGTTACACACAAACACACCATTAATTCTAGCTTAAAACGATCGTACGGCAAGATAAAATAGACCTTATTTGTTTGACGTTAGAAACCAATGTTTCCGCACAATATTTATATGTTCGAGTAGTTTGAACTGCACAGACGCGAAATAATCAGGGAGGGGTGGACAAGCAGCGCCGCAGCTCGCGGGGGGGGGGCAGGGGGGCGGTGGGGACCGGTCCACCAGTTACCGCAATTGTGGGGACCTCTTCAGTGTGAGGTCCCCCATTTATAGAGATATAAGATATCATAGATATTATATATATTTATTACAAAAAAATTAATAATTAATAGAGGGGCACCAATACGGAGTGGGGAGGGCTACGGGGCGCCCCCTTACACTTTTCGGTAAAAATAGATAAAAATATGTAGGATTTTTTCCTTATGGTGTCAGCAATTTTCCCTTACTTTGCCCTTACCTTACCTTTTGAATTTCCCCCACTTTCGAACAGCGTGCTGAGCCGCTGTGGAGAAGTTATGAATTTTGAACCGCACTAGGTGTATCTGTATACAGAACTGTATTGCTACTCCTTTAATTGTTGGGCTCGCGATGATGGACTTAACTCCGGGTGTGAAACCCTTCAAGCTGCAACATCTGATGACCGGAATAAATCATTTACCACTACGACATTTCTAACTATTTCTAACGTTATACCGTTTTATATTAAGCTAAACAAATGAACAAATTATTAGATAAATTTTCTAAGAGTACAAACGTTAATTAATAATTGTAAAATAAAATTTTTGTTTAATAAAGATAAGTCAGACGGAAGTTTTTGGCGATACGTCCAGCGGCGTTTGTACCTCAAAATATTTCGACGTTCGTTAACGATAACAATCATAATTAGGTACAGTTATTGACGTAAACATTACTATAATTTCTTTAATTTTACGCCCCAAAATTGTTTACATGTTTCTTGCTGATGACAATGACAGAATAATTACTACAGTGAAAATTCTGGTGTTTGTGTGTTGTTGCAATTTAGATGTGTTTACATGGCGACAAAATGTTTACATGTTGAAGGTTTAGAATTTTATGTCTTATTCCTATTAATAATTAGTTCATCATGAGGTTTCAAAATTTTTAAAATTGTGTAGTGTTGATTTTGGTACCAATCTACGTCTCAACGATATATATCCGACGTTTTAGAAAGAATTTCACGTAGTTCTTTCAACTCAGAGTTGGAAACGGGGCAGCAAATTCTGTTTCGCCAGCAACCTATGCCTTAGACTGCAGCTGCACCGCCATGCTCTCCGCATAAAAGAATTACATAGTCCACCCCAGTTAAATGAAACAACAAAAATGTGTAGCGTCTCACTACGCTAATGTAAATAGCATAGCTTCAACGCAAGTTGGTCGGTGCCTGTGGTGTATCGTTAGTGAGCTAGTCTTGCATGCTAGAGGCCTGGGTTCTAATCTTGTCTGATCCTACTTTTGTTCTCTCGTGAATTTTTCCAACGGGTGCGCCCGACGTGATCGCATACACAGAGATTCTTAACACATCTCGGATTCAGCCTGTTCTCTCTCCGCGCACCTGTGGTGTAGTAGTAGCGCACTGCTCTTGCAAGTTAGCGGTACGGGTTCGAATCCCGGCTCATCCAATGTTTGATCTCTCGTGTATCTTTTCAAAACTTTACTAACAAACAGCATACCTATATGCGGAAGATCAGTGTAACGAGGGTTGGATCAGTCGTTAAGGCCATCATTGCGAGCTTTACACTTAGCCATTGGTTTACTGACTTCCAGTGTTCTGGTAACAATATCTTTATAAAATTGATATTTGGACAATTTTATAACTAAAAGTCAAGTTAATAAACTAAAATTCAACCTTTAAGGAAGCAAGTTCACTTACATTCGGTGAAAAATGCAAAATTCAAAAATGATATACACTGCTGATTTAACAAACAAAATTTTTTGTAGAGATCTCATGGAATTTTTTTCGCAGCCAATCAAATTAAATACGTAAATGCCCCAATACAGGGTTATTATGGTAATCTGATTTTTAGCTAATATAAAAAGCAAATACGAGCAGACCTCTGCATGATTTTTAAATGTCTGAATGAAGACGTAAATGCTTGTCAAAACTTTTTCATGCGCAAAATACCAGTACACGAAGAAAACGATAAAAAAACTGGTAAAGCGTAAGTAACACACTACTACAGCAACAAATAACTTTGTTCCGCGGCATGTTGATATATGGAACTGTTTACCTAGCTCAGTCGTATGCTGAGCGAATTTAAGAACGTTTAAGAATCAGTTGGAAAAGGACATCAACTTGAATCGATATTTCTACTATAACCGGAACTTAGGCTAGATATAATAGTGGGACTCGTCCCCCTTTCTAACCTTTTTATTGAATATTCTTGGTTGCTGCATATTCACACTTCAAATTTATTATCGACTATTTCGTTGTGCCACGTATATCTGTATGCACGTAATCTTGATGTTCAATAAACTTTGACTTTGATACTAAACTTTGTAGCATTGCCGTTGAAAAAATTGTACAAATAAGCTGAACATGACACGTAAACGTCAAGTCAGTTAATTGCGCGTTAAGCTCTGAACCGCTTCAATTTATATCTACATATATCAGTATAAATATATATGCGTGTATGTAATATTTAATACTAAGCGCCTCGGTATACGATATCCCAGCTACCAGCTTAATTATATATACTTGAAAAAATATAATGGTAAAACTTAGAGATCTCTGTTAATGAGTTGATATGTATTAAAAATTGGTGACAATATATTAGCGTCATAAAACATAATTCAGAAAAGAATAAGAATTCTCTTGGACCGTCCACTAACAAACTTCAGTTTGGAAATATCTTTATTACCTTTATTACGCAGCACACGTCGACGATAGTCGCCACATATCCATGAAGTGAACAGTCGTCGATGACGTGTGGAAACAGCCGAAAACGGCTGGTGTTTGATTTGAAAGACAGCTCGAGAGACAGTGCATGCACCTGAATATTGGAAACACAGCAGCAGCATCTGTGGCGACTATAAGGGGGAATGGGGTTGGAGTCATGGAGCAGTTTCTTGAATGTGTTGATATTTGGGGCGTTGACAACGTGAGTAGGTAGTTTGTTCCACGATTCGAGAACCCTTATAGCAAACAAATATTTGGAACAGTCACGACGAGGTATATACCTTGCTCGAAGTTTGTAGTTGTGACCACGGAGGTGAGATGTAGGTGCCCATTTGAAAAAACGCAGAATTGGAATGTCGACGAGCCCATGGCACAACTTGTAGATTAGGATCAAATCATTACGGCGTCGCCTTGTCTGGAGCGTTTGCAACCCAAGAAATTGTAAACGTTGTTCGTATGGGAGATCGCGCACAGGTAAGAACAACTTGGTTACTCTCCGTTGCACACGTTCAATGAGCTCAATATCACGAACGAAGTGGGGACACCATACAGATGAGCAGTATTCAAGTTTAGAACGGACGATTGATTTGTATAACGAAAGAAATGATTGCTTAGAGAGATAGTTCACGCTTCTACGGATAGCCCATAGAGAAAACTCGGCTGAATGGACAACATTGGCACAATGCTCCGAAAACTTCATATTAGTGGAAATTATAACACCCAAATCCTTGGCAGATGATTTATTCGGGATTTCTTCGCTATTTAAACTGTAGTTATTCACTGGATTGTGATGGCCAAGATGAAGGCAAACACATTTCTTAACGTTGAAGTCCATAAGTCATTCAGAGCACCAATCACATATTCTGTAGATGTCGTTTTGCATATTGATCGTATCATATTGGTATAGTAGGGAGCAGACGGGTAGTACGTGCGAGAGTCTTCGAAACAACTTAGTATCGTCAGCAAACTTGAGGATACCTCCGGAAACACGGTCATCTAGATCGTTGATGTAGTATAAGAAAAGTACGGGTCCCAAAACGCTACCCTGCGGTACTCCACTGGGAACTGAAAAACTTGCAGAGACAGATGAGCTTACTATAACAGACTGGCGGCGGTTTGTTAAAAAATATCCAAAAGTATTAAAAGGCACAACTGCGGGACTATATGTTTGCGGCAAAATGCAATAATGGGTTTCCTTTCTTTTCTATAAAGCTGTTGTTAAGGTACAAAAAATTGCATATTTTTTCGAATTTAGTACACTAAAGGTTCAACGGTAGTCGAGAATATTTCTGTGATATTCATAATTCTGATTTTCATGAAATCAATGTTTTCGGATGTTTTATATTTTTCTTGTTTTATTTTAACCAATTCAATTATATTTGTACAGTTATAGTTTGCTTGATTTCAGTGATTTAATATATAATTATTGTTATCATTATTATTATTATTAACGTCAGTAGGATATGCTTATTATGCAATAAACGCTATAATGTCAAAGTTTTTGGGATGATTTATAAATACAATTAAAACATTTGCGACTTTAAGTACGATTAATTATATATCTATTCTTTCTGTTCTGTTTAAAATAATTTGATTGACAATAGTTTCACTGACTCCAACAAAAATGAAAAATTAGGGTTATATGTTTCATTTTCACTCAACATTTTATATTTAACATTTCTTATGTTTTTTGTAGTCACATTTCAAAGGAAATTGCTGCATTCTGTCGTATATCTTGCAGTGCTGTCAATAGCTAATCATGGCTGAACGATTTAATCTCAGACAGTCTGTATTTAGTTTTGATAACAAATAAGTGCATTTGAGCAATTAGTCGCTGGTAGTCACCAGCCCCGGAGTGTACACCCTTATTACGTCCGCAATTCAATTCGTTGCTCGGCTGGGACCACTTCGTCACCGGATTACATTTAATTTTAAAAACAACTGATCGGATTCGATACTTATTAAACTCATGACATTACCACTAGCAAACTTTAAACTGCGATTTTTATTGAGCGGAGCATAGCGAAGCGAAGCGTTTTCGTCAGAGGAGGAAAATTTGACACTGTCTGTCCGTCCGTCCGTGGAACTCCTAAATAACTACTTGCCGGATTTAATTTTTTGTTTGAGAGGCCTATTAATATCCTTCAGGTGTAGGAGATATGGTTTTTGTCAAAATTTGTTTTAGTCAATTAACAATTAGTTTAGGTGTTAGTTATTTGTACCATTTTCATACAAAAATTGTTTTTAATGATAATTAGAGTAAAGCTATTGTTTTGGTACGTATGGCACATCGGTTACCAATCTGGTGGTGTCTATTACTATTCGAGGATGCTAAAACCTGCTAATTAAATAGTTAATTAGCTAATTACTAATTAATAAGCTAATTTTTTAATTTTCAAAGTGCTCTGAAATGAAAAAATGCACACGGGGGTTTTTGATGTCGCTGATCTCGAACATGACATTTCTGAAGCTGTAACTTTCTGGGTATATGCTTATTAGTCAATTAATTATATAACTAACTAGTTAATTTTATGCAAGTTTTAAAATCACCCCAATTTGCTCCGCTCACTTTTTGTAATTTATTACTTTTAGTAGTACACAAATTGAGACCGGCCAGCAGATTATTTCTGGCTTTGCTGGAATGTGAGCACTGCAGGCAAATATTAAATATATATACTGAATAACTTGGCTTATAAATTTATTATTTCACCTGTTTGTAAGACACTTTTGATATGAGGGTAAAAACCCTTATTCGCTAAAATAAGCCTACAATTGCTCCTTTCTACTGACTGCCATGATGGATTGTTTTGTCACGGTTTTATCGACGGCTCTAAAAAGATCCAAGATTATGTCGATCTTAGTTGCGGCAACCTTGCGAGCAGTTCCCTATAGATAGTTCGTTAAACACATTTAGGGCCACTGGGAAATGAAGTTGTTACAAATAATATTCCGCACGGGAAGCATAAAATAATTTTTATTCGTTCGGCGGTAGCAATATTTAATAATAGAGTACCGTGCCATCATTATCATATTTTCGCAATTCTAGACCATTAATATCCGACGATTACCAACATCAACAGCCAGCAACACCTGAGTTTTCATCTCGTCCTGAAACAAAACTGCTTGCTCCATCGTCTCCGTCGGCTGATACTGAAACTCTATCGCCTTCATTACTACGACGAACGGGGTTTTCCCATGAATCGCTGTTTTCACAGGTCCCTACAACAGCAACTACACTAACCGGTGAGTGTCAATCGAATAAATCTGGTCCCGAAATGAAACCGCAGCAGCACTTGACAACACCGTCAGTAAAATCGTTCAATCCAACAGGATCACCTGGAAGTAGGACATCAATCGGCGGCGGATACTCGATACCGTTGGAAGATGAGCTAGAGCTTATGGTGCATCCGTCGGTCCTTCGGAATGGGACGCTGGGTAGCAGTTCTACCAACTGTGTACAAATTCGAAGTCAGCCAGGGATGACTGCCAAGTATTACGCATATCGATCGGTGTCCGAACGAGAGAAGTGGATCGAATGGTAAGTCGCGAAAGTTTTTTGGAGTTAATCCCGACGCATGTCAATAATAAAAATCTGGCTCACAGCGGGCTATGTAACCCAATGATTGGTTGCATGCATCCAATGAACGGCGGACACATGGAGTATCAAGCACCAACAACGCCACCATAATATTTGCAAGTCCAACTAGTTTTGGCTAAATTATTGAGATATCATTTTTTGTTGATTATCGGGTACTTCATGCTTGTATATTTCAAGCTTGACGTTGTCTGGTACGTGAATCAGGTTTGATTGTGCGTTTTCTAACTTAGTGTCAGCCAGTTTAAAAAAGTACATTTCGGGCAATAATTATCCTTTTGAGGCTTCACTACTGCTGATGAAAATTTTAGGACTGAGAATGACATTTATCACCGTTGGGTATACGCAAGAAATCTATTATGGTTTTAAAGTACTTAACTGTGAAATTGCTATATTCTAATGGAAGTTTGTTGACAAATTAAATCTTTAGGGATATGACAGTTCTTCGCATTTGCATTATTACTTACCGACATCATATATAAATTTTTCGTGTCAGCCTCGTCCGTTAAGTCTTAGTGTTAGCTATTTGCTGTCATAGGCAATGAGTCTGTGACATTGTTTCCACTTTTCTGGGGTCTATAACATGTCAAGTTAGATAAGATATAAATCAATAATATATGTATACCAGGTAAGTTACAAACCAATTAAGTATTGAAGATGACATTGGTGTTATTTTGAAAAGTGGATACATTTCACCTATGATTAACTGAGAAAACAACAGTGTTCCAGTTTAGGTTTGTTGACAAATAATGGCTTTACGTGTAACAACTCTTGCAATTTGCAATAATAGCTAATGACACTAAGTATGTGATTTCAAAGATTATTTGGAATGCTGCCTCAGCGTATGGCTTGGCTATACCTATTTATTATTGTATTAATTTTTGTGAATTCACTTTTCTGTTTAGTGAACAAGGAATAACTCCCCCAGAAACACGCGCCAAAAAAGAACATGAATATGTTCTTACGAACCATAGGAGGGACCAATGTCGTAAATCAAGCAGGCAATAAATGCCCTATATTCAAACGTAAAAAGTAAACAGGAACGATGTAAAGCTGCTAGCTAACACATAGGTGGGGTTTGTAGCATCTCACTACGCTAGCGTATATAGCGTAGCTGAACACGCTGTGATCGGGGCCTGTGGTGTAATGGTAGCGCGCTAGTCTTGCAAGCTATAGTTCTGGGTTCGAATCCCGGCTGGTCCAATATATGATCACTCGTGGATATTTTCAATTGGTGAGCCCGACGTGATCACCTGTACGGAGTTTCTTCACACAGCTAGAGCCCTCACGCACGCTCGCACCGCGACTCCGCAGGGGAGTTATGTAGCATCTCACTACGCTAGCGTATATAGCGTAGCTGAACACGCTGTGATCGGGGCCTGTGGTGTAATGGTAGCGCGCTAGTCTTGCAAGCTAGAGGCCCGGGTTCGAATCCCGGCTGGTCCAATGTATGATCACTCGTGGACCTTTTCAGGGTTATTGAACAATCAACTATTACAGCAGGGGTATTCACTTCTTGGTGGATGCACAAACATCTTTGTAGGAACCGTAGGCGGGTGTCCTTAAGTGGAACAGGTAATAAATGCTGCACACTTGCACGCAAAAAACAGGAACATTGTACAGTTGCTGCAGAACGCAAAGGCTAAGTTAGCAAACACTACTACCGCGGCAACCTGGACCTGACCAGACCGTTACAATGACCTAGATATCACAAACATCAACCGATAATGTCGCTTCAATTGATTATTCTCTGGTAAGCGAAAACGAAGAATCTTGATTGTGTAAGCATAATAAACACATTTGATCAAGGGCTTAGAGTGATAACTGCCTGGGACTATAGGCAAATCTATAGTCGGAGGCAAAATCTAACATTTTTATATTGCATCACCATATTACCGGCTAATCTATGTAATTACTATAGTACTTGTATAAAACTTGGATAGACGGAACCGGGTCACCATTCTGTGACCCGGTGATCTGGCCGAGGTAGTACTCGCTGATCGGGTGATACCGTTGCAGTAGTGACCTAGTGACAATGCTATTTTCCAAAGCAACCCAATGTATAATCTGCGAATTCCTAGAAAAAATGTTCCTCGAAAAGAGTTGAATGTTTGCTTGGAAGGCCTCTATACAGACGGATTACAATTGCGTTATCGGTAGCGCTTTAGCCAAAGACTATAGTCCTGGACAAAAATTGCCAAATTGATTACGTAAAATGTCTGCATCTATCGCGGGAACTCAGGACTAAATTTCGGGCTTATGCGTCGCTTTTGTTAAAGTTTTGGCTTGATGACAATAATAATCATTAGTTACCACATCGATCATAGAGAAACCATGCCGGCAATTAGTTGCTGAAAATCATCATAGAAGGTAACCGAAATTTTTTTGCACAGTGTGATTCTTCAAGCTTGGTCTTAGAGCTACTCGTCCTAGATTGACCATGGAGATACGCAACTGTAAAAAGAGTATATATTTTATTTACTTTTAGCCTACGTCAGACCATGTATCCAAATCAGAACAACTCACGGCGAACTGAACACGCACTACAACTATGGGTCCTGGAAGCTAAAGGGCTATCGCCAAAACGAAAGTAAGCCTTCATAATAATATTAGCACAGATATACTTTTCCAAATCAGAACAACTCACGGCGAACTGAACACGCACTACAACTATGGGTCCTGGAAGCTAAAGGGCTATCGCCAAAACGAAAGTAAGCCTTCATAATAATATTAGCACAGATAAACTTAAACCAATCAGAACAACACACGACGAACTGAACACGCACTACAACTATGCGTCCTGGAAGCTAAAGGGCTATCGCCAAAACGAAAGTAAGCCTTCATAATAATATTAGCACAGATATACTTTTCCAAATCAGAACAACTCACGGCGAACTGAACACGCACTACAACTATGGGTCCTGGAAGCTAAAGGGCTATCGCCAAAACGAAAGTAAGCCTTCATAATAATATTAGCACAGATATACTTTTCCAAATCAGAACAACTCACGGCGAACTGAACACGCACTACAACTATGGGTCCTGGAAGCTAAAGGGCTATCGCCAAAACGAAAGTAAGCCTTCATAATAATATTAGCACAGATATACTTTTCCAAATCAGAACAACTCACGGCGAACTGAACAAGCACTACAACTATGGGTCCTGGAAGCTAAAGGGCTATCGCCAAAACGAAAGTAAGCCTTCATAATAATATTAGCACAGATATACTTTTCCAAATCAGAACAACTCACGGCGAACTGAACACGCACTACAACTATGGGTCCTGGAAGCTAAAGGGCTATCGCCAAAACGAAAGTAAGCCTTCATAATAATATTAGCACAGATATACTTTTCCAAATCAGAACAACTCACGGCGAACTGAACACGCACTACAACTATGGGTCCTGGAAGCTAAAGGGCTATCGCCAAAACGAAAGTAAGCCTTCATAATAATATTAGCACAGATATACTTTTCCGAATCAGAACAACTCACGGCGAACTGAACAAGCACTACAACTATGGGTCCTGGAAGCTAAAGGGCTATCGCCAAAACGAAAGTAAGCCTTCATAATAATATTAGCACAGATATACTTTTCCAAATCAGAACAACTCACGGCGAACTGAACACGCACTACAACTATGGGTCCTGGAAGCTAAAGGGCTATCGCCAAAACGAAAGTAAGCCTTCATAATAATATTAGCACAGATATACTTTTCCAAATCAGAACAACTCACGGCGACTGAACACGCACTACAACTATGGGTCCTGGAAGCTAAAGTGCTATCGCCAAAACGAAAGTAAGCCTTCATAATAATATTAGCACAGATATACTTTTCCAAAATCAGAACAACTCACGGCGAACTGAACACGCACTACAACTATGGGTCCTGGAAGCTAAAGGGCTATCGCCAATCGTCGCCGTGAGTTGTTCTCGTTTGGAAAAGTATATCTGTGCTAATATTATTATGAAGGCTTACTTTCTGGTTTTGGCGATAGCCCTTTAGCTTCCAGGACCCATAGTTGTAGCGTGCGTGTAGTTCGTTCGCCGTGAGTTGTTCTGATTTGGGAAAGTATATCTGTGCTAAGTATTCTTATGAAGGCTTACTTTCGCTTTGGCGATAGCCCCTTAGCTTCCAGGACCCATAGTTGTAGTGCGTGTTCAGTTCGCCGTGAGTTGTTCTGATTTGGAAAAGTATATCT
>JASANE010010029.1:0-21104 GCA_030248225.1 Trileptium ribeirensis
AGTCAGTAAGTCGCTATCCGTCGTTTGGTAGCTAACCTTCGCCACAATCGCTTGCTGAATTACACCATTTTGGGTCCTTAACACAGCCTCCAGTTTCGCCACTCAAAAATCCGCCAGCGCACAAACAACGACCTCGTCTATCGCCCGGAACCCTCATTAGCGCTAAAAATAATATAAAACATTAATGCAATTTAAAATTTTACATTTTCGACATTATTAGTCCATCAGCGCTGCGTTGGATGTTATAAAGAGAAGTTCAACTGAATAGTTAATTTATTTCAAAATAGTTATTATACTAAATAATAAAATATCGTGTGGGGCTGTCTAAATGTCACAATATATATCCTAAGCTCGGTTAAAATTAACGAAAAATAGTGATCTAATCTACAGCTTGCCACGCAGACGTAATCTGAGTCCAAAAATATATATTGTTTCAAAATTGTCAACACGACTCTGTCTAATATCAAGTACCAGTAGTCGAATCTGCGGAAGAGTGTGACATTCTTAAGGTATTCAGTGTTTTCATCAGCCGTGTTATAGACTTCCCCCGTGTTTTAAACCACTTTCTAGGTCTTACGCATGAGTTCTCCAGGCTCTTGACTCACGGTATTTGACAACAGCCGTATTCATATATCACCAAGTTTAGACCCCCTGGTGTTTGAACATCCAATCTCAGATTTACGAGGTTCTTAACCTCCAATTTCAGACTCCCAATATGGTTTTAAACCATCAAAATTTTAGACCCCACCAATGATCAGAAACATGACATGGGACTGAATTTGGTAGCAAGTATGGGTCGGGACTGAACTTGGTGCTCAAGATAAGGGCATGACGGAGGTGTGAAATCTAGTCAATAATATGTCGACTGGTTTCAATTTGACGGTCAAGAACATGGGTCGGCTGCAAATCGATTGGCGTATGACCGTGACGGTAGTCATGCTTATGACCGACAAATTAGGTCAGACACCAGGGGTTATGTCGAAAACGCCCACAAAGCACCGCATACGAAAACCATGAAAATCTGAAGAATGTTTACATCTTCCAGAAGGTTCGAATGTCATCGGCTCTTGATTATCATAACGCATCACGGTGGATTATGCCGTCCTCATGCCGCTTTATTTCCAGCTATACGGTAATTTTCGCAATGGATTCTTCAAACGAACAGAGCATCGAAGCATTACTTTAACACATAAGATCAGAGCCTCAGGGGAATAATCCACCTGTTCAGCCCATGAGGCAAAGCCAAAGGTCTGTAGTATTTAGAAATGTAGGCATTATGCAAGGTCTCATGAAAATCCAAGAATGTATATAGTCTACAGGTTTCCATAGGGAGGTCAGATGGTACAATTTTAAGGGTACGACCCCAAAAGCCATATTTACCGTCTCCCCTGAAGCCACCACGTCCCTACGGCACACACTAGTGCGCGTGAAAACGCGCGTAAAATTTAAAAGTTAGAGCAATTATATATCAAAATATTATTGCGCCAATTAGATAAAAATTATTACTGAAATTAAAGAATATTTTAGCAAATTACGGGTAACTTCGATATTTGCAAAATGTTACCTTCCTGCCGCATTATCCGTTGGAACCATCTACAGTCACTTAAGCAGACAAGTCTCAAACGTCCATAATGTAGATCACCACAAAAACACCAAAACTTCTTATAGGGAAATCGATATCAAATAAGTCGTACCAGAAAGAACGTTTTTAAGCTGTTGTGGTAGGATCAGGGACAGTTTCAGGAGTGGTAAAGAATACTGCAATTACGTAGCAGAATGCAACTTTCGTTTAGGTAACATCAAGTATTAAGAAAATTGTTTTTGCTGTGAAGATCTTTTGTTCATGCGTAACAAAGATAGTGTTAATCCTGATCATGTTCACGTTCAGATATACAGTTCATGCATGCTCATGAAGGTTAACCCCCTGCAGTGCCAGACCCACAGATAGTTTGGCTGTGCCTTCCGGGAGACCGATCTTACCCTGCTCCTGTCCCCCGAACTCCCTCGAGAACATAGCTGTACCCCTTCGGTCTAGAGATTGCATCGCAAACGTTTGCAATAACAAAGTTTCTCTTTTCTGAGCAATATTCCGAATTCCACGTTAATGTTTATAACGAATTTGTTTGTGGCCGCGGCTGGATAATGCTCCTCAATTTATTTATTTCATTACAAAATTTAGTGCTTCACTAACGGTGATAAACGCATTGTTTATTAGCTTCGCAATCTTCGTTTGAATTACAGAGCAGTGGTGGATCATTCTGCGGTGCAATTGACACAACCTAAAATGTAAAACTAAATGTTCGGCTATTATCATTAGCTGGCAAAGTCCTGAACTGCTAAATGTTTCATCGAACGCATTGGTGGCACACCCGTACCTTGATTCCCGATCGCCAAGATCACGCACAACGATCTTAGAAATCTACTAATTATTTTCTAGTAATAAAATACGCATATTTATTGGAGTCTACCTGTGAGCCAAGAATTCGTGTACATGTTATAAACCTCACAAAATGCCAGGGTAAATATCCGGGATGTTCAAAAACCAAAGAAATAACTTTGAGTGATCATTTTACTTCTTAGGTAGATCACTTACAATATTGGTTATCTGATACTATTGCTAATTCGCATCGCCTTCCCCGATAGGTGAATATGGGTAATATTGAATCATTGGTTAATGAGCTACAAAATGCGGTTGTATAGGCGGTGGACGAAAACCGCCAAAGTTCATACCAGAACTGCCCGCAAAACCATAAGATTTTACGAATTATTGTTTACCAGAATGGTCCCTAAACATATCAGATTTGATAAATTTGGAACATCATCTGTAGCAGTAAAATCTGCAACAGAATACATTTGCAGCAGATTTGGAAGCAGAAATGCAAGATACACGTGTACCAATCTTTTATAATTTGGTACTCAAACTGTAAATTTCTAAATTCTAAATTTTAAATTTGAAACACTTTGTGTAGCAGTATATTTCAAAAGACTGGATGCAGTGACTTAACATATTTTAGCTGTGAACGCTGTTACTATATACTCAAAGTTCTTATTTGAATTTACACGTTGTTTTGTTTTCAGCGATGAAATTTATTTAAACATATATGAGAAACGTGGTTTTATCAATCAAAAAACTGCAGACAAAAATCCATAATACATTGAATTGGGCCCAGATTTTGCGTTTACAAAAATTTTGTTAATAAAATCATTTCTATACTGTATAGTTAGATTCTTGCTCAGCGATACTGAAATGCTTAGAATCTTCGGCCGTCCGTCAGTTTTCAACTTAGAGTTTTGTCCACCACATAATCAATACATAAGCGTGCCGTAAAGTTCCATGTACCAAACTAATCATACATACATTATAGCGTGAAATAACATTAATACCTAAAATCTATATATATTTATCTTTCGCGTCGTGAAACCATATTATATATGATTTTATCAATATAGCACAAAATATACTACAAAAGTGCTAATGGCTCGTTTACGATAAATGGTGTGCAGACTAAATTAATCTTATCTGACTGCTATGTTAGGCTCAGTGGCCAATGTTACGAGTGGAATAAGTTACCTGGGTTTTTTGTTGCAGATATACCTAACTGTCCAGACATTTGGACCAGTGTGTATTTACAATATCTGACAGACCATAGTGACCTGGTAGATGCTTATGCGATAAAATGGCAAAAATACAATGTTCTATGTCTTTATTGATACTACATTCTGTGCAGCGGGTAATATAAATTAAAAAATTTGGTAACAAGAACAGCAATAAACATTACGACTTAATTGTAAAAATGCTGAAAAGTTGCGTGTGCAGTTTCTCAAAATGTCAATATATTCATCTTTCAAAATATTTGTTTTTCAGTATTGCAAGCACTTTGAATATTGGCAAGACATCCAGGTATGCTTATTTGTCCTGCATTAAGGCTGCAAATGGTTGGTTGCTTTAATCCCCCAAATTGAAAATATTGTCGCAGCATACCAGCTTTGTCGTGATTAATTTTAAAAAAAGTTGATATAAATTGTTCGTGTTTCTGCTAGAATATACTAGGCGATAATACGGCGTGCACGTTTAAAGGACTCCCATGTGGAATTTTCGTCTGGCAATAGTCTACGCCGTACATACTTATACTGTATAACAGAATAGATGGTATATGCGAAACCGAACAACGCAGCGATAGTGCAGTGTCAAGGCACCATAGCCAAACGCAGTATATATCACTCTAAACTGAAGTGGGCATAAAAAATTTCCTATGAATTTTGTTGGTGCTACATAGAAATTTGAGAATCTGTGCATGCCGCTAAACTTGATGAACCCAGTAATTGTCTGGATGCTTGTCTTATAACACAGTAATTAGCCATTAATTTGAAGATATGTGGGCGCTAACAAATTGAGCACATCTTGTAGTTTTACAGGTTCAACCAAGAGCCAGTAATTTTAAATTTTTTGGCAAAATTTTTATTCCTCTGCTTGAGTTTTAAAGTGGACCACGTAATACATAAAGCGCATAAATACAATTATGGGGTGGCTGGCACCATATAACCTTTTGGAATCTACTTCGGAGGCTACCCCATACCATTACCGACACTACGCTACCTATGTATACTATATACCATAAATATCATTAGAATCGTTAAAGCGTCTTAGACACCTCAAAATGAAAGAGTGCAGAGACAACCACGGTGGACAAAATTTCTACATGAGGATACTTTATAATGTAAGTGTCGCATAAGATAAAAATAATATTAGGTATATGTATAACAAGTATGATCCATGTATTGCACCTACAGCGACTAGAGCTAATGGGTCATGCGTTTTGAGGCAGTATGTGTGTCGCCATGTCTTTCGTTACTGAAAGTGAATAAATTTTGGACGGAATGCCTGTATGTTTGAATTAATATGAACAGCCCGGTTACTGTTCTAGTAACAATTTTTACTATTTACACATTTTAGCGATATTGGTAAAACTAATTGCAAAAAGATTAACATAAAAAATACAGGCGTTATTAGTTATTTTGGCTTCATTATTAATTATTAAATTGTTACAAGTTGTTATTTGGCGTTAGTGGCAGCTTAAAACTTTAGCAGTGCCTACAATACAAAATAGAGAAATTTCTGAGCAAAAATATCTACATTTGAATTTAGGAGAGAAATGCTACAGAACAAATCGTGGTCGATGCGATGCGCCATCTGTTAATCGTTGCGCTGCGGACCTCCCTGCGGACTGGACAACCTCTTGTGGCCGCAATGAAGAGGTATGGTTAATTATTGCCTTTTATCATTGGATTTAATGTTTATTGCTGTTCTTGTTACCAAATTTTTTAATTTATATTACCCGGCTGCACAGAATGTAGTATCAATAAAGACATAGAACATTGTATTTTTGCCATTTTATCGCATAAGCATCTACCAGGTCACTATGGTCTGTCAGATATTGTAAATACACACTGGTCCAAATGTCTGGACAGTTAGGTATATCTGCAACGAAACCCCAGGTAACTTATCCCACTCGTAACATTGGCCACTGAGCCTAACATAGCAGTCAGATAAGATTAATTTAGTCTGCACACCATTTATCGTAAACGAGCCATTAGCACTTTTGTAGTATATTTTGTGCTATATTGATAAAATCATATATAATATGGTTTCACGACGCGAAAGATAAATATATATAGATTTTAGGTATTAATGTTATTTACGCTATAATGTATGTATGATTCGTTTGGTACATGGAACTTTCCGGCACGCTTATGTATTGATTATGTGGTGGACAAAACTCTAAGTTGAAAACTGACGGACGGCCGGAAATCTTAAGTATTTCAGTACGCTGAGCAAGAATCTAACTATACAGTATAGAAATGATTTTATTAACAAAATTTTTGTAAACGCAAAATCTGGGCCCAATTCAATGTATTATGGATTTTTGTCTGCAGTTTTTTGATTGATAAAACCACGTTTCTCATATATGTTTAAATAAATTTCATCGCTGAAAACAAAACAACGTGTAAATTCAATAAGAACTTTGAGTATATAGTAACAGCGTTCACAGCTAAAATATGTGCAGTCACTGCATCCAGTCTTTTGAAATATACTGCTACACAAAGTGTTTCAATTTAAAATTTAGAATTTAGAAATTTACAGTTTGAGTACCAAATTATAAAAGATTGGTACACATGTTGTTGCATTCTGCTCCAAATCTGCTGCAAATGTATTGTGTTGCAATTTTACTGCTACAGATGATGTTCCAAATTTATCAAATCTGATATGTTTAGGGACATTATCGTAAACAATAATTCGTAAAATCTTATGGTTTTGCGGGCAGTTCTGGTATGAACTTTGGCGGTTTTCGTCCACCGCCTATACAACCGCATTTTGTAGCTCATTAACCAATGATTCAATATTACCCATATTCACCTATCGGGGAAGGCGATGCGAATTAGCAATAGTATCAGATAACAATATTATAAGTAATCTACCTAAGAAGTAAAATGATCACTCAAAGTTATTTCTTTGGTTTTTGAACATCCCGGATATTTACCCTGGCATTTTGTGAGGTTTATAACATGTACACGAATTCTTGGCTCACAGGTAGACTCCAATAAATATGCGTATTTTATTCTAGAAAATAATTAGTAGATTTCTAAGATCGTTGTGCGTGATCTTGGCGATCGGGAATCAAGGTACGGGTGTGCCACCAATGCGTTCGATGAAACATTTAGCAGTTCAGGACTTTGCCAGCTAATGATAATAGCCGAACATTTAGTTTTACATTTTAGGTTGTGTCAATTGCACCGCAGAATGATCCACCACTGCTCTGTAATTCAAACGAAGATTGCGAAGCTAATAAACAATGCGTTTATCACCGTTAGTGAAGCACTAAATTTTGTAATGAAATAAATAAATTGAGGAGCATTATCCAGCCGCGGCCACAAACAAATTCGTTATAAACATTAACGTGGAATTCGGAATATTGCTCAGAAAGAGAAACTTTGTTGTTGCAAACGTTTGCGATGCAATCTCTAGACCGAAGGGGTACAGCTATGTTCTCGAGGGAGTTCGGGGACAGGAGCAGGGGTGAGATCGGTCTCCCGGAAGGCACAGCCAAACTATCTGTGGGTCTGGCGCTGCAGGGGGTTAACCTTCATGAGCATGCATGAACTGTATATCTGAACGTGAACATGATCAGGATTAACACTATCTTTGTTACGCATGAACAAAAGATCTTCACAGCAAAAACAATTTTCTTAATACTTGATGTTACCTAAACGAAAATTGCATTCTGCTAGGTAATTGCAGTATTCTTACCACTCCTGAAACTGTCCTGATCCTACCACAACAGCTTAAAAACATTTTTCTGGTACGACTTATTTGATATCGATTTCCCTATAAGAAGTTTTGGTGTTTTTGTGGTGATCTACATTATGGACGTTTGAGACTTGTCTGCTTAAGTGACTGTAGATAGTTCCAACGGATAATGCGGCAGGAAGGTAACATTTTGCAAATATCGAAGTTACCCGTAATTTGCTAAAATATTCTTTAATTTCAGTAATAATTTTTATCTAATTGGCGCAATAATATTTTGATATATAATTGCTCTAACTTTTAAATTTTACGCGCGTTTTCACGCGCACTAGTGTGTGCCGTAGGGACGTGGTGGCTTCAGGGGAGACGGTAAATATGGCTTTTGGGGTCGTACCCTTAGAAAGAGTACCATCTGACCTCCCTATGGAAACCTGTAGACTATATACATTCTTGGATTTTCATGAGACCTTGCATAATGCCTACATTTCTAAATACTACAGACCTTTGGCTTTGCCTCATGGGCTGAACAGGTGGATTATTCCCCTGAGGCTCTGATCTTATGTGTTAAAGTAATGCTTCGATGCTCTGTTCGTTTGAAGAATCCATTGCGAAAATTACCGTATAGCTGGAAATAAAGCGGCATGAGGACGGAATAATCCACCGTGATGCGTTATGATAATCAAGAGCCGATGACATTCGAACCTTCTGAAGAGTGTGACATTCTTCAGATTTTCATGGTTTTCGTATGCGGTGCTTTGTGGGCGTTTTCGACATAACCCCCTGGTGTCTGACCTAATTTGTCGGTCATAAGCATGACTACCGTCACGGTCATACGCCAATAAATTTGCAGCCGACCCATGTTCTTGACCGTCAAATTGAAACCGTCGACATATTATTGACTAGATTTCACACCTCCGTCATGCCCTTATCTTGAGCACCAAGTTCAGTCCCGACCCATACTTGCTACCAAATTCAGTCCCATGTCATGTTTCTGATCATTGGTGGGGTCTAAAATTTTGATGGTTTAAAACCATATTGGGAGTCTGAAATTGGAGGTTAAGAACCTCGTAAATCTGAGATTGGATGTTCAAACACCAGGGGGTCTAAACTTGGTGATATATGAATACGGCTGTTGTCAAATACCGTGAGTCAAGAGCCTGGAGAACTCATGCGTAAGACCTAGAAAGTGGTTTAAAACACGGGGGAAGTCTATAACACGGCTGATGAAAACACTGAATACCTTAAGAATGTCACACTCTTCCGCAGATTCGACTACTGGTACTTGATATTAGGCAGAGTCGTGTTGACAATTTTGAAACAATATATATTTTTGGACTCAGATTACGTCTGCGTGGCAAGCTGGTAGATTAGATCACTATTTTTCGTTAATTTTAACCGAGCTTAGGATATATATTGTGACATTTAGACAGCCCCACACGATATTTTATTATTTAGTATAATAACTATTTTGAAATAAATTAACTATTTCAGTTGAAACTTCTCTTTATAACATCCAACGCAGCGCTGATGGACTAATAATGTCGAAAATGTAAAATTTTAAATTGCATTAATGTTTTATATTATTTTAGCGCTAATGAGGGTTCCGGGCGATAAACGAGGTCGTTGTTTGTGCGCTGGCGGATTTTTGAGTGGCGAAACTGGAGGCTGTGTTAAGGACCCAAAATGGTGTAATTCAGCAAGCGATTGTGGCGAAGGTTAGCTACCAAACGACGGATAGCGACTTACTGACTGTTCCTATACTTTTCGATTTACACTTTTGCGAAATTTTTTCGATAGCAAATCGTTTATGCGAGAGAAAATTTTCCATGGAAAGTTGAAAGCAGGTCGCAATTGAAAAGTTGACATCAGGGTATTTAGTTTGATTTTTCGAGTGAATCAGTATATATTTCACCCTTAAAAATTTCGTAACGTCGACGAAGATGTGTATATTTCGCAAAGTTTAATCTGCGTTCACAGGTTCAAACTTTTAGCTCAAGAAATATTAGCTCAAAACTTGAGTAAATCATGATAAATCTTTAACTGTGATTTGTAATCGAAGTTCGGTTGTAATTTGTAACGTAGTGGCAAATCGCAGCGCTTTAAAAAGTTTGTCCAATCTTTTGTTATATTTTGAGCTACAAATGTTTCAGCCTATATTCTCTGTCACCGTATGGCTAAAGCGATATGCTACAAACGTCTGGGCAATTTTTAAGCTTTTAAATTTATCAAAAATGAAAAGTATGCTTTTTGTTCAAAATTTTATCAAATTTCGTGCTCAAATGTTGAGCTCAAATTTTTAGAGGACAATCTGAACTTGTGAACGCGCTTTTACGCTACATTACAGCATAGGCTAGTGCTTTTACTGAGACAGTAGACACAAAGCACGGGTCTTCGTTGAAAACTGTAAACAAAAAGCACACGGTGTATAACTGTATAAAATATGGTGTCTCTTCGCCGTCATTTCAGTAAAAAACTATCATCTTCCCCCCAAAATTTTATTGGAGTAATAAGCTGACCTGAATCAAAATTTACATCGCCAATACCAAATTTTCTGGCTCCTTCCTACGCCGTAATCAAAACATAATTCTCAAATTCGACAACGACCTGTTTGGAACCTCAGGAATTGTTCCGTAATGCTGATATTTAAATCTTTTTTTTGAAAAACATAAATATCATAACCGGAAACACATAATTGCTCGCTTTGTTGCGTTCAGATTTTTGTTAGAACTATAAATAGATTTAATAGTCAATGTCATGCCCATAAATTTGCAATTTGCTTCGTTACAATGATACTGACACTTTTAACCAAATAGTTAGTGTCATCAACGTTTCGAAGTACAGCATTAGCTGTGAAGCCTTGGTGATTTTAACTCACATATCACATAAGCGGACGAACGCCTATTACAAAACAAATTAATTTTTTGTGGCTTTTTTGTTTTTACATGGCATACTTGTTCCGTTCAGTAATCCTAAGTTGATTACTCACCTTTTAAAATCATCTATAGCAATTCGCCATATAAAAGATGGTTTAAAGCTTTGGTCAATTTCCACCAGATTGATTTTGCAATCAAAACGACATTCGCACGTTCTGAAATACTATTAACATTTTTAATTAACGTTTCAGGAGAAAAGTGTTACACTACAAATCTTGGTAGATGTGATGCACCAACAAAGAATCGCTGCGTAGTGGGTCCGTTGCCGGAGGAATGGACAACTTCATGTGGTGTCAATAAAGAGGTAATGTTCCAACTTAGCACTCGTCGACAATAATTGCAAATTATGAGAAAAATTTTATAACTGTTAGGTTAGAAACCTTAGATTAGTGCATCAGTTAATTCGCCCACTTCAGCTGCGTTAGTTTGAAGTGTTTGACAGAACTGCTATAATGAAGTATATGAAATTGCCCAAAGCGATATTTGAATGGCTTTGACTAGAGGCTGATGACAGCCTCCACATGCGTTTATCAGATTCCGAGGGACCGTCATAACGTAGTAATGACATTGGATTATAAAATATTACTGATTTTAGCCATAAAATAACTTAGTTAGCCACACCCAATAATTTTATTTTGTATGGGTCAACTTTTCTACCTATACTGTGCTTGTTGAAAAACTTCCTGTAACAAGCGTGACGTCAAGTTTATGGTAAGAAGAAGCATGTCAACAAAATTACAAACAAATTTTACGCTTTCACTAGTGTTATTACTGGGCATTATAGACGCAGCACATAAGCTACTAAGTTTTAAGTCCCAAAGTTACTATGTTATTCCTAAGATTGACAGTTCTCATTCGTTCCACTAATGAACGGCTCACCGCTAAGTCCCTTTAACATACACACTAAGAACAAAGCAATATTTTTGAGAGACGTATACTTTCGCCTATTGGTTAAAACAAAAATTTCTTTGAATAATTTAAGGCAATTTTTTTGGAAAATGGCAATTTCGAAATTTAAAACATAAAAAAATATAGAAGAAAATAGAAACGGAAAAGTGCAAATGACGAAAGTAATGAATTAAACTATCAATAAATACCGCTAAGATTGATGATAGTTAGCTGACGAGCACGACATTTTTTAGTTTAAGTATGCCCAGCCTAAAGGTATGTCGCGGTGCGTTTCGCACTATCCGCCTGTATTTTATGGGGGTACAAGTCATCGATCCTATCTGCATTTCGTATGGGTATAAATGCCTCTGTATTTTGTGAGGGAGGATTTGTTCTCCTCGAAATCGAGAGTGGACATTTGTACAAAGTGTACCCCTCTCCCCACAAAATATACGGCACATCTGTCCCCTCATGAAATGCAGGATGGAACAGAAGAACTACCCTCATGAAATGCAGAAGGACAGCGCTAATCACACCGTGATATCCATATAGCCTTACCATATAAAAGCTGAAGATTCCCATACTCTTCAGCAGAATACTACTACCGATGGTTAAAATAAACATGTTGCGGTATTCTGTTTTTATGTTGTCCTAAACTTTTAACCTGTTTCCATAATTGTTTGAATTTTTTATTATTTTACAAAGTCTGTTCCTTGCTGTAAACTTTCTGCATTTTCGCTTTATCATTGCACTATTTCATTAATTTTTACGGCTATTATATCAGACCTAGAGCCACGTAAATATTTATTTACAAGCACAAGAATCATTTCACTAACTTTGCGTGTAATAATTTGTTGATAAATTGTCCTACTAATACATTTAACTACAGTGCTAGCAGAAAGCAGTAGACTGGAAAGTGTCGACTTTCGAGCGAACACATTGAATAGAAAAAGATCAAAATTTACGTATCCTCGAACAACTCTGGAACACTTTTCGAATAAGCTTCGAACAGTACTTGAACAAATTTCAAAATCGTGACAAAAATTTCGCACACGTTTTGAACAATATTCGGCCAAATTTGGAACAAAATGTTGAATTTATAGACGGGTCATCTAATGCACTTCAAGCAGACAACAATTATTAATGCAGAATCAATCTAATTCCTATATTCTAAAGTATTTCGCAGTCAGATAGTTCAGAATATCATCGCATCATAACATTACTTTTAGGTAACGCATAAAATTCTAAAAATTTATTTATTTTAATTTAACATATATTTCAAAAATGTGTAAATATCGTACAATTTATACTATGCAGCATTCAAACAGGAAATGTTTACATTAACTTAGGAAAATTTGCGTGAAATGTATATACACGTATAAACATCACTTAACACTTTAAGTAAGGCAGTTGTGCAAAATAATATAATACGCAGTAGTGCATTATCGCAGTTCGTTGCATAGAGTGCGTTTGGCTGCGTGTTGTTGTTTAAGGAGCCTTAAGAAACAGGGTCGTCATCGGTCAGTAATTAGCTAGCTCAACTCAATCTCCTCGGGTTCGAGTCTTCGCGCCGGCTACGGCTTTAAGCAATGTTTTTGGTTCTGCTATTGAGGGTGCAATAAAGGCCAATGTTATTGTAGCAGCAATATTTTAGCTTATGGTATTGATTGCGCTATGGTTGCAATAGTCATGACAATATTGTTTTCTTACAACATCGTCGATGCATTAGCTTACGGTATGCAATTCGTGCATGCGCTTCTCTGTGAATGATGCATTACTCAGTCATTTATCATCAACTATTACGAATATGTCGAAATACAAACTAATCCATGCAGTAATTCTGTCTACTTTAAGTAATCTCTGAACGAACACTTGCAGACCATAGAGAGCTAGCTCATTCGCGGGTGTTTTACAGCAGAAACTATGCAGTTGTTATAGTTGTGCAATTATGATATGACAATTCGTTTCTAGATAACGTCAACTGCATCGTCTGATCGTTTCGGACCATGCAACACGGACGATGAATGTGGCGACAACATGAGTTGCATTTTTAATCGTACGTGAAATGACCTATTCTAGTAATATTGTATGACACCACTAAAAGAAATAAATTTTATACCTTGAATATTTTTGTTCGACCACTCTGGATATTATATTTTCTTATATAACATTATTAACGCACAATTTCACTCGGTTTGAGCGGTAAAATGACCGTTTTGCTGGGTATACATACGAAGCAGAACAACCATTATGTCATTTCGATATTTTCATAACCATTTTATAAGAAACCTGATTTTGTACTAAATTCTCAACTAAGGTTTCAGTGTTATAATTTTATAAACTTATAAAACTGCACGTTATTTTTTATCATATTTTGAGACACCTAGGCGTTACAGAGGGGCGAGCGAAAATATACTTTACTGTGTACTATATGAAAAGCTTAAGTTGAACTTGAAAATCATATTATAATAACTAATAGACACAACCACATTTTCAAGGCCGTTTTCAATCATATGCCGAAACCTTAGATTCCATTTTCTTGCAATCACGTGGAAGATTACAATAATTTTCAGAGAATATTGGGGGTAATGGGAAAAATTGCGAAGAAAAATTGTGGATACTGAGGAAATTTTTTACCCCTTCCTTCCAGCCGAGACCGTCTACCCCCTACGCCCACACACATTAGGAGCCAATGATATATATATATATGCATGTGGTTTAATTAAAAGATATGTTCTTCAAGACACACAACTAATACGTTAAAATGTTTACATTTAATAATAAAGCATTTGACCATATTATATACAAAATTTTAAAAAATTAAAAGATTTGATGTAGCATAAAATTCCTGTTTTGCTCCATGAAACTGAATATCGTTCAATTTTTCATTCATTATCAGTACTTTCCATTTCATCTGTAATGTGTTTCAGCCCTTATGGGACGCGTACCGGGTAAACGGGGCTGGTGCTCGTGCAGCAGCGGTTATATCCGCGACAACAAAATCGGATGCAAGACAGACCCGGAATGGTGCTCGACCCAAAATGACTGCAAAATAGGTTAGAATTAGACAACCGTATATACCTTACTTACGGTATATATTTTAGCATCCTTTTGATTTCTAATGTATGTACTACAGTACAACAAAATGCATTGAAAATATTAGAATTCTACTGCTAATTGTAGGAGTCTTCTGTTGTTCTTCTTGTAGATTATTGTAAAAATACATTTTTGTCAGGTATTAGATGGAGACTAATTCTTGCAGCTGTTTGTAGTAGATCTCAAGCACCACCGTCTGATTTTAATGTTTATGGCTTTGATGTAGACCAGACTATTAGAAATTGTTAACGATGTTCATAAAAACATAATAAAAAGACTTTAGTTTGCATCCGCAAGGCTTATAACACAAAATTGGTTTCTTTTGCATGCATTGTACTTAAAATAATACTCGAAACTTTTCTGCTACATGTCTAGCTCGCCTGATGGTATGTAGAAACACAGCTTATATTCTAAGCCTAACCTAAAAAAGTTACATAGCGAAATTGTGCTATATTCTTCGATCTCTGTTATATATATTAAAGCAAACTTTTTAATGGTAACATTATCACCGCACATTTAAAATTGAAACTCTTTCTTAATAAATTAATTATTGGCATAAAAATTGACTTTGATGAGGACCACATTGTGATAATTCTATTTATTAAAATTGACGCAATTACATTTTATTTTCACTATTCTTTATGCTTTAAATGTAAAACTTTTTGCTCGGAATTTGATCTTTAAAAGCTTGAGTTCAACTTTTGAACAAATTTTTATCAAAATTTGAATGTAATTTGTAATGGAAAGATATGGCAAACAATCCTTCTACAAATTTTGAGCTAAAATTTTTGGAGCCCTATTTCTTTGCCCTAATCAGCTAAAGAAATATGCTAGAATAATTTGACCAGCATTAACGTGTTCAAATTCACCAAAAATATAAAAATGCTTTCAAATTATAGCCAAAATTTGAGGCTAAAATTTGATCATAATTCCTACAAATTTCGAGCTCAAATTTTCAGCAAAAAGCTTGACGTCAGCTTTAATGGATGTTTTAGCATTGTAAATCAAAAAATTAGAATAAACTTCAACACTAGATCATGCATATATGCATACGATTTGATTGATTCTAGAAATGTTCAAATATAAATGTTCGCAAAAATTTCATCTACGTGTATGAAATTAACACTTTATGCTAATGTTTAACGTAGGTATCCCATATCTGATAGGATTCGGGCCAGGTTTCCGAATTTAAGGCGGAACAATTCCTGAATAATACCCACTGGGGAAAAAACTAGGTTTTTTACCTATTTAAATCTTCTGATTTTTTAAATTTACATATTTGGTAATATTTATGAGACAACTTCTACGCAAAAGAGCTCAGTATTACTATATATAGTGTCCACCATAATAATGTTCCAAATTCAAACTATTACTGAGACTGACATAATATGCTTAAAACACTTATAATTTCAGAAATTATAACCGTATTATAAATATCACGTATAACAAAATGTCTAATACTCGACTTAATCTGGCTGATCTAACAACCACAGTAAAGACTCTATTCAGTCAACCAAAACAGCCATGTAGTTGTGCGACAATGGTTTCGGCATTCAACTCCACAACTCCCATATCATTAAACTGTTGCTTCAATTAATAAAAAGTTTGATCTAAGATGTTCCGTACATAAGTTTCCCAGAACAGGAGACCACCGACTGCATCTGGTGATGCGGCGGTAGCTGATATTTCCTAAAAATTTGACAATAGTCCCACAACGTCAATTCGCCGTTGTGCTATTGAAATCGGTACCTGCAGATCGACTGTTTTTCGAATTGTTAAAAATCTGGGTGTAAAACATTTTAGGCGGATGTTAATTTATGCTCTGAATGAGGATGGTTATGATCGCAGGGTTGAATTCTGCGAAAAATGGCAACAGCGACTCAACGATGATCCATACTTATTTGACAAGGTCATTTGCTCTAACGAAAGAAATTTAAAACTGAACGGCCATGTTAACCAGCATAATTGTGTTTATTGGCATGCAAAAAACTGAAATCGAAAAACACGGGTAATTGAAAAGTTTGGACGACGAATAAGTTATCAAACCATACTGGATTGAAAACCTAAAAACACTAAATCACATTATATAACAGATGGTCGAGGAAAAAATAATCATGGACAAAAGGAGGCATTAATACGTTAAAATTCCTCTGATGAAGCAGAAAATAATCCACCTAAAAATTTTGTTGGAAATATAAAGATAACAGTTTTGAAGTAAATAATTTAAACGTTTAACCTTACTGATTATCCAATAAAATTTACGATAACATCTGTGTTCATTAAAAGATGAAATGCACAAGCTTTTGGTCGATTTGGCTGTGCAAGTGGTGAAATCATTTTGTATAAATATTAAGTTTCCATAATAGAAATAATTTGTCGAACACTTACGTTTACACAAGCATTATAACAAAATATCGCATGAAATTTTACGAAACAGGAGTAGCACTAATTTAGTTTACAGTGTTATAACCGGCATAACTGTGTTTACTGGCACGAATGAGACCCTCATAACACTATCGAACACCATATAAATGCCCCTGGTCTAACAGTATGGGCCGCCACATGGTTTGGTAGATTTTTTGCCTTTCTTTATTATGATACATTGAATGTAGACAATTACCTAATGATGCTGCGAAATGAGTTTTATCCTAACATTCAACAGTTACCAAATATTGGCAGGCTTCACTTTATGCAGGAAGGCGCGCCTCCTCTTTACCAATGGATGTGCTCCATTGGTTGGACGAAACTTTCCCGGACCGTTGGCTGGGATGCCGAGGCCCTGCCGAATGACCTGCTAGTTCTCGTGATCTAAACCCTGCTGACTTTTTGCTGCGGGGAGTATTGAATGAGAAGGCATACGAACTCAAACCACAAACCCTGTTGTGCCTGAAAGAAGCTATATCAGACGAGCTCTCCGTTCTGGAGCGTGACCTGCTTCGACAAGTTTGTCGAATAGTGCGTTTTCGACAGGAAGAACGCATCGATCTGGAAGGCGCTCAGCTCCGTACATAGGGCAAGTATTATTCATCAAAACCTAAGTTATATATAAGAATAAGTGCGTACCAAAACTGAAACGCTTTTAGATATATTTATTATTAAACGTTCTTGGTCATTTAATGCAGGGTTGTTACTTATGGGACACTCTGTACTTTAATAACTATTGGATTTACCGTATGAGATAACAATCATTAACTTATATATTTTTCTTTGATTGTTTTCCTTCCCAGGACTTTTTAAGACTATAGTTGTGTTGGCTAATTATAATACCCATTCGCAAACATAGCACTTTGTTACACATTTAGTTATTACGTCACGTTTTAAAACATAGGTGAACATAAGGGTGTAGGGGTACCGTCTCTGAAGGTAGGACGTCGTTTCAAGCCATACTACACCCCTACAGACTGACTACCCTTTTCCTAACACCCGGTACTTCTAACCCGAGCGCGGTTACTGCGACCGGAAAATTTTGCGGAAATTGACAAAAATTTGGAATAATTTTAGCAATTTGTAAGGAATTTAAATCCTAAAAATTTCAAAAATTACTTCTTCTGAGAACCCCCAACGTGCTGTCTATTTCTCTGAGCCTACTGACGTTGCACACATATTTTTGTGGCTCCTATCTTTAAAAAAATATCAAATCCATCAATTCTATCAATAATGAGTATTTTCTGAACCGCATCATCCAGCTGAATCGATTGATACCAAAATCAGCTCTGTATCTTCAAAATTGGCCAAAGTCAGGCTGGAGGGATAAACAAAGACCCTGTTCACTTCCGCACAGTAATGTTTCTGCAGTCTGACACTTTTGAATAATCCTAAGAACTGCTGTGTCAATTTTTCGCCTGTGTATGGTAAATCTCAATCAATAGACTAACCGAATACAATCCAAAAAAGCGAAAAATCTATAAATGGTTTGGTTTTGGTAAAATATCTTACAAATATGATACTTTTATAGGTGAAAAATGTTACTCGACAACGCTTGGAATTTGTGATCATCCAATAGTACATCGGTGCGCCAGTACAATTCCAGACATTTGGCAAGGAACTTGCGGTAGAACAAAAGAAGTTATCTAAAAGATTTTGGTTTATGGTCGCTTAATTTTTTACATTCAATAATGCCAGAAACAAGCAAAATCTAATGCGTTTCAAACAATCATAAACTAATCACTGCTTAGCTAGTTCTACAGCCAATTTTATATGATTGTATTCATAGCAACCTATAAAATTTGACACCGATAGCAGGACGTCTCTGTCATTCGTAATTGTCCCTCTGACACGATTTGTAAAACGGAATTTTATGCTGTATATACACAGATAAATTTTGAAATTAAAACAATTCCAGGAGCAGGAGTTTTCAAATACATCCGCGAATAGGATAGCTATTTTGGATTTGCGCGTGTTCTCTGAAGATTACAAAACGACCAATTATCAGTAAACATCCTTTACTAGAAAATACAGTATTTTAAGCTTCATTTATATTTGTTGTTAATGATCTAACCGGGACTGTGTTCCAGATACAACTTACTTGGTCATTTCAAGCAATTGCAAATTACTCCAACGGGATTATATTCCCGATACAACGTGCTTGATCATTTTAAGCTTTTAAAATATATATTTGTAATGTAGAATTTGGGATATAATTTTTAGTTGTATTGGTATGTCATTAAATATATGATAAATGCTTTATCATACACTATTTTACAATAAATAAGAATGATGGACGATAATATCTGCAATCCGTCACATAAAAATCAGTCATCTAGTAAAAAAATTGTATCCAAACGAAAATATTATAGCTGAGTACAGCTAGTGATAAACCAGATTGGATAATTATACTTTAAACTTATCAATCAGACCAAATACTTAGCTATAAATGGAACCAGTCGTTCAATTTATGCATGCCTTATTTAAAAAATTATTCTACTGTAATACCACTCGTAACTACTTTCTAGTTATGGTAAAAGTTGATGTTTATATTTCATTACATACGGAATCCAATCCCGAGCAAGATGACAACTAACGGGTTCGTTAGCTAGACAACGTTATAGAAATAACTGTTGTCACAACAGCTGCTCATTTGGTAACTTTCACACGCCCGGTGGTCATTTCATAATTTTAATCGCAGCAGTGGTACCAACATTCATTTTTACATGTGTCTAAAAATATTGTGAGCAACTCTGTTGAATGAGAAGTAGCAATTAATTGTTGTATATTGGTCGAGCGGGGGTCCTACAGCATTTCTAGCCAGCTAATACTTTGCTTTGTAGCAAGGCGCATGTCTGTAAGTTCGCTGCATCTGAATCGTAGTGTATACTATATATTGTTAAACATTGTTACTTTGTTTACGACTATCACATTTAAATCTAGAGTGAATGTAGCGCCTAATCAGATAGTTTACATATACATGCATTTAGGCTAAGATCACGATAAAGAATATGGCGTGTTATGATGAAGCTTGCAAGGATGGTAAAAACATTAGTGTAAAATTCACGCTGAGCAGTCATGATGGATAAATTAAATGAGCTTTCACGCGACCAAATTTTACCGCAAAATTTGACTGTAATTTGTAACAGAAAATATTGTTAGATTAAAATTTTTTTGCAATGTTTTCTTAAACTCTGAGCTTAAAATTTCCAAGGTGCGGTATTTGTCTGTGATTGATTGGTAAAGTAGTATACAACAAAAAGTTTAACGGTGGTAACACTTACGTTTGCAAACTTACCAAAATTGCAAAAAACCTTTCAAATTTTCATGAAAAGTTTATCAAACTTTGAAACGAAACTTAACGATCAAATTTTGTGCTATAATTTGAACATGTGAAGGCACCTTTGGATTTATTTGTTAAATAGCGCGTCATCGTGATTCACAATGGTGCGAGCACAGATATAATTTACACCTTCACAGATTAATTCGAAATTTCTTCCCAAATTAATACTTAATAAAAACATAAAACAATCAAAAACAAGAACAGATACAATATGATTCTTTCCCTAAGCTTGATAATATCTAATTAGTGTTTTAAACCGCTAAGCACAATTTTCAGGTTTGTTGCCTTATATATTACAACGTATTGCACAATGCAAGCAACTGTAAATTTAGATGTTTTATTAGTGTTTATGAACACATTTGCATGTATCATATCGGCAGCTCTCGTTTATCTCCATGGTTATTCTGTTTTTACATAACACTAAGTTTAGCATAAATTCTGCCATAGAAGCAGCTACCTAGAATTGTTCATCTTCTGTCACTACCCCAAGTGTCGCCAAGATTGGAATGAGCACTGCTGATATTTGCAACATATTACAAGTATGACATTTTGCAGTGCAGAATAAACATGAATAAAAAATTTGGTAGTGCAAGATGTGCTTTTACAAGGAATTGTTAATGGTAAGGATTGTTTCTATTTGTGGCGAAGAAACAAATTTGGTTTGACCTTTGACCATTTAAAGCGGGTCGGTTTAAATCGGCTTGCTCATATACGAGACTTGTTACATTGGTCGCTCCCGAGTGAGTTTGGCGCAAATTGAGTATTAACCAAAAATGTCGTTTCTGTTCGGCGACTGGTGGTTAGGAGGTATGTAGTTTGCTCTAAACATTTCATAGCAGAATGAAATAAAAACACATAATACGGATATTGCAATAAATTTCGCCAACTTAACAACGAAAAAGTTAAAGTATATTGCAGCGATATTTTCCTGATCATCACATATCTTTATTTCAAACAACATTTTGACACCTAATAAATTTTATGAAACTATTTCGGGAACGGCCGATTTAAAACGACCTTCCCTATGTGTTCGACTTCTTTTAAACCGCAAAACGAAAACAAATGGTTCATGTTTTCGGAAGTTTGGCCAACAATACGTAACTGAACCAAGACGTTA
>JASANE010010032.1:0-24609 GCA_030248225.1 Trileptium ribeirensis
AATACTGGCTTTCTGGTTTTGTGGAGTGAACGATAGTGCGAAGTTCTTCGTAAGTGAATTACTGGAGGAAACCTATGGTGGAGTGAAATAGTAACTGGATTCCGATAACCACTACTACTAAACCTTGTCAAAGCTTAACATTGAGCCGAAAATACGCTACACAAATAGGTATTTATATAGGTATTAGCTTACTCTATTCTTAATAAAGTCCCAAATAAAATTGAGAGAGCACGACCCTAACTCAACCATAATTGTATTGGAAAAAACACGCGCCAAGCTCATCCGTCCGGGAGCGGGAACGTCAACATAAGGAAACTAATTAGCGTATCAGATAAACGTGCGAGTCCAACCATCCGGCAACTACATACGAACCTCATAAGATGAAAATATAAGGAATTACTTACTAGTGTAAATCTAAGGAAGAGGCTACGATACGTAAATAAACGTACGGGTCCAACCGTCCGGCGACCTCGTACAAACCTCACAAGAGGACTTAATTAATACATACCCTATTCGCAAGTATCAGATAACTTACTCAGAATAATAGTGCGATGTACTTTGAGTCTGAGAAAGATAATTGAGACAAGGATTGTTCAACGGATGCGACGTTCAAAAAGGCAGAATCTAAAGTCACATTCTAACGAGTTCTCAAAAAGGAGTGCCGAATATTCGGAGTTACGAGGTTCGATAGGCAGAAATATCAGGTCCCGAAGTGATTAAACCTTCAAGTTCAGGTCGACATTAGTTGTTCAAATAGTGGTGTATTGTATAAGTGGAACGGAACCGGTATATTATTAGTGATTGCTTATTATACTAAGTTTGAATAAAAATTCTATCGATGGCTCTTTTGTCTTTCTCACATTTTTCTAAGGCAACCCTTATAGCTAGTAGTTTACGAGTAGTTATAACGCCGCAGCGCCATAAGGAATATAGTACGCTGGCCTAAGTAACGCGCGCCAAGGAAGGAACAATCAGTAATCCCCACCGACATACTACTGGCCACGCGTACGAACCACACATCTTCGAGTGACTACCTTGAGTTTGAGGAAAATAATCACTGAAAGATTTGCTCAACGAAACTAAAGTTCAACGAGATTGGGAGTAAATTAAATTGAAACGGGGTTTCAAATATTGAATGCTACAAATAATTGCAGTTTGCGAAGTAGAGTTGGCAAAATCACTAGTATAAGAAATAGTTAAACACCCGGCAACCTTAAAGCAAGTGGCTTTACGTGTATCGAGGTGGCATATCCCTAACTATTACGTATTATACTAACTTTGAATAAAATTTCTAACGCTGGCTCTTTTTTGCCTTATCTAAAGCGAATAACGAGCATTTCGAGTAGTCACGCTGCAGCGCGAAAAGGAATAAAATACGCTGACCTAATTAACGCGTGCCAAGGAAAGAACAATCAAAAATCCTCACCGGCATACTACTGACCACGCATACGAACCACACATCTTATGAGGTTCGTATGTAGTTGCCGGATGGTTGGACTCGCACGTTTATCTGATACGCTAATTAGTTTCCTTATGTTGACGTTCCCGCTCCCGGACGGATGAGCTTGGCGCGTGTTTTTTCCAATACAATTATGGTTGAGTTAGGGTCGTGCTCTCTCAATTTTATTTGGGACTTTATTAAGAATAGAGTAAGCTAATACCTATATAAATACCTATTTGTGTAGCGTACTTTCGGCTCAATGTTAAGCTTTGACAAGGTTTAGTAGTAGTGGTTATCGGAATCCAGTTACTATTTCACTCCACCATAGGTTTCCTCCAGTAATTCACTTACAAACTTCGCACTATCGTTCACTCCACAAAACCAGAAAGCCAGTATTAAAACCAGTAAAACATATTACGTTCGTGAGCAATAACGTAAAATTCAAATATAAGCATTAAGTGTTAGGTAGGTCATCCAATTCGGTAATTAAACAGTCAAAGATTCGTGAAAAGAAAGCCAAAAAATCCCCGGAAGTGTTCATGTACCAAGTTCTGCCAAAATTAATAATCGTTTTCACTTCCGCATAAGCTTCTCAATCATAAAGCTGACCACCTTAACTACATGGAAGTCAAACCCAAACTAACTAAGAAAACAAAATAACAGCTAACACATGTTAGCTATTAAACCAAAACAATGCTAATTATGCAAATACGCATTGTAACAAAACAAAACGAGGAACAAAACAAAAACCTAAACCCTCCCACGCAGAAGGGAGGGAGATATATAATAAATGAAATAGTGATCCATCCCGGGTTTTTAGGAGATTTTGGGGTTTGGGGGCGGGGTTGGACCGGGAACCGCATTGGTAACCTGGTAAACCCTTACAAATGGTTTACCTGGCTACCAGGGGGATTTCTGGCCTAAGTAACGCGCGCCAAGGAAGGAACAATCAGTAATCCCCACCGACATGCTACTGGCCACGCGTACGAACCACACATCTTCGAGTGACGAATCCCCTCCCATTTTTAATTGATAGCCGTCATAATAAATCACAGTCATCCTACCCCCATTCAAATAAAACAAAATAACATGTGTGTGTTGTAAGAGGTCTACCAGGCTACCAGGTGGGCTTCCGGTCCAAACCCACCCCAAAAGGTCAACAATTCATATATTATATCCCTCCCTCCCCTGGGTTTTCTTTTCTTCTTTGGTTTTCTGATGTTGTTGTTTTTCTGTCGATGCCAATTTGCATAATTAGCACTTGTTTCTCGTTTTAGCTAACATACGTTAGCTTCATTTTCTTTATTTTTTGTCAGTCTAGATAAACGCTCGTAGAATTAGGTGACGTCTGTCGGGACTGGTGCCTTTCTCACATCTACAAAAATTTTCAAATTTCTACTAAAATGCCGGGGCCGGCCTCCACTCCCACCCTGATGCTGCCCTGTCGTCCTTGTCATGGTTTGCAAATGCAGTGGTTGCGAAGCAGTACTTACGGGGCTAGTTAACTATGTCTGTGACTAGCTATGCATTTATTGTATAATTTATTGTAATATATTAAAACCTATACATTAACACAAATTATCCCATATATATAATGTTACATTTTCCATTATAATTTATACATTTTCCTTTTTAAATACCACTTTTCCTAACTCATATTTCATATTCACCCACCCTTCTTCATTAAAACCAAAATTAAACAAAATTCCACTTTTTCTCAATTTCCAACTTTTTCAACCAAAATTAAAACTACCCTCTCTTCCCCAAAATTTATCCAATATATATATACGTCTCAAATTTTAATATCGTTTTTCCCTTACCATATATATTTAACCCACCCCTTTCCCCTCATTCTACTTTTTATAAATTTTTCATTTTATTAAAATCTCCATTTTCTTTATTTTTCACGTTTTTTTCAAACACTTCCCGTAACTTACCCAAAACGTAACTACCACTTACCAAATTTGCAATTTCAACTCCACTACCCACCCCCTTTAATATATTGAAATTTCACCTTAAACCTTTCCCTATTTTTTATAAACCAAACCCCACCCCTTTCACTGAAATTTTCCCTTTTCCAAACTTCGCATATTTCCCTCTTAATTATACCTTATTGTAAATATATATATTTAGTGATAGCTTGCGTAATACTAATACGGTACGGGGTACAGTTTCTTTTCGCCGGCTTGGCGTTGTGTATAGTCGTACATTATTTACTCGCTGTGATAATGATTTTGAATTTGATAATAATTAGTTAAATATGTTTTCTTGAGAGTGATGATGGACGAGCTAGCAATTATAGCGACGTGTTATTGCGTTTTGTGAAGTGACTTGTATAGAAATTTTTTGGTCATGTTTAACGATTACTGGCGTGAATAGTACAGACATAGAGTTACTCACCGGGGATACTCACCGGTCTTCCCCGGTGGTAAAGTTTCTCATAAGATACTTGGTTATTTCTCGTGTTCCATCGGGGAATGAAAGCTCTGATTAATCAGGGTATGAAACTTCTATGTTCTTTATCTGTGTGTCTGCATGTCCACATCCAATATCTAGAATCCCTTCTCATGGAAACGTGACTTAATTACGCAAAGACGGAGCTGCTACGACGTTAACAGATAGCGCATTCCAGGTTGAGACCGATCTGTGGCTAAAGAAATACCGTTGCAAATTGGTGACAGGGATTGTCTTTGCTTTGATCTTGAATGGATGACCTCGCGTTCGACCGTGAGACAGTATGTCAAAAAATTCTTAGATTTTCATGGCAGTGCCATTGTTAAACATCTGGTAAATGAGAATCAAGTCAGTCCTTGTTTGTCGGTCTGCAAGCGACTGAAGGCCAAGATATTTTAGCCGATAATCATACGGTTTGTCTTTTAAATTTGGAAGCATCTTTGTTGCTCGTCGTTGCACATTTTCTATCATTGTAATATCTTTTTTGTAATATGGACACCAAAGTTGTATGGCGAATTCTAGGTGAGGGCGTATGAGCGTCTTGTAAAGCTGGAGAAAAGAGTTTTTATAAAGAAAACTGAAAGTTCGCTGAATAAGCCCGGAAATTTAACTAGCCTTAGCTACAGCTTTGGCCTATTGTTTGGCAGGCTTGAGATCAGTGCTTATAATAATGTCTTGGTCTAGAGCTTTACTTGCATTCGGAATATCAACGCCTCCGAGGTTGTAACTGTTTGGGGATTTGATTTCCCAAAGTGAAGACAAACGCACTTGCTGCTGTTGAAAGGGATGGAATTTTCTGTTGCCCATTTCAGAGCAGTATCTCAATCCTGCTTCAAGTCAATATAGTCAAGCTCGGGATACCGTGAATGAATTCTACGTAGTAGTTTAGTATCATCGGCATACTTATGGGTTAGCGATGATATTTCATTGTCAATGTCGTTGGTGTAAATTAAAAACAGGAGATGTCCAAGCACGGATTCCTGAACTACTCCACTGTTGACAAGGGCATCACGCGACATATCACCTCTGATACAAACTTTTTGGGTGCGGTTGCTAAGCCAGGCCTAAATCCAGTGTAGTAATTTGCCTCTGATTCGGTAGAAAGGCAGTTTCTCGAGCAATCGCTTGTATGGTATTTTATCGAAGGCCTTTGAAAAATCGAAATAAATAGCATCTGCTGAGTCAGATGCATTTAATATAATATTAATGTCATTTAAATATCGGATTAGCTGACTACAGCAAGATCGTCCTGGTAGGAAACCAAACTGAGTGGCATGAAGAAGGTTATTCTGTTGCAGGTGATTAAGGATGGTATCGCGTATAACTTCCTTCATGCGTTTTCCACAATTGAGTCATCGTACTGTGTATATCGTTAACTTGCCATCGTATTTCTGCATCTCTGTCAAAATTGTATTTAGTCCAGCGGTATTTCCGTGACTGCACCGTCTTTTCAATTTCAAGAGTCGTTGGTGATCTTCGGAATCACACCAACCAGTTGTCGGCAGCTCATCTTGAGAGACTGAATTGCTTGCATTAACAGTTGTTGTTATAAATGTTCTCTTCACTGGACGACGTGCTCCTCAAATGCTGGTTATCACTCTCATCGCGGCGTATTGAATCATATGGCAGCGCAGAACAAAGACACGGTTTACTAAATTCTGTAGTAATCCACGCTTATATGTTTTAGTATATCAACATAAGTAGAAGCCAGTATTTGCATATTTCCACCATTAGCTTTGCTAGCGGTGATAATGGAAAAAATTGTTTTTATCCGTCAGTGGAGATCATAACTTATCATATGGATGGATTTTCACAAATTTTTTATTTGTCACAAATTATTCCAGAGGGGGTCAAGGGTCACATTTTTGAAATTTCAACATCCAGGAAATCTTTCGTGATCTGTATCTCGAACAGAGGATTCGCAGCCGAAAATGGAGCTCACCGTAAGCAATTATTCTCTACAACTTTACTGTTGCACATTTTTTGTCAGAGCTGACGTTTTCGAGCTGTGAGCCAAAGTTTAAAAAAGACGCAAAAAAAGCGAAAAGCTAAAAGTTTTACAAAGCAAGTTTTTTGATTGTTGAGGATAAACTATGTGATTATAGGATTATTAAGCCGTTAAGCCAGCTTTTTCATTCGTTTAACGCCATATTGGGTGTGTTGTTAATCCTGCTTGTCGGTGCCGAAGCAAAATTTCATAAATTATGAATCAAAGTTCTCCACTTTTTTAAATATAGATGTATGTAGGTCAATCGAGCGTGCCTATAGGTTTTCTGGGTTGGTAAATACGACAAAAGCAATTGGATTTGTGTGGTATGCATCAAAATAGCACCTCTTCTTGGCCATAATACGTAAATTCACTCTTCAAATTACAATTTTTCTTAAAATTTGAAATTTATAAATTTAAATTTTTTGTCTTTTTGGTAATTGGAAGAAAAATTACAGTTCTTCGGTTTTGACTAATATGTTGTAGCATTGTCATTGAAGTATTGCCGGTGTATAATTGTCATAGTACCTTAAGCGGGCTTAAGGATCTGAATTTGAAACAATTAAATTGTCAATAAACTCAAAGTAGCGACACTCGCACAGCTTCCCATCGCTTTTCGAGTTACTACGTAGTAATTCGTTCTTTATGACATGCTAAATCAGGGCTGACATTTTTCTTACTTTCCTGGCCCAACATAGAGTATATTAATGTTTCATATTTCATTAGTATATTTAGTATTTTAATTAGCACCAATGTTTCATCACGTAAGTCTAGAGCATGAAATATTGTTGCATCCTCGTTACTTTGGAGCCCAGTTATTGGAAACGGTGAAGCAGAAATTATTTAGTGAGGTAAGATATTTTCCAACATGTATATACATTTCGGAATTTCTTGCTATGGAGATATATATTCTTGAAACATAACTAACTTAACACCACTAATTATTTGGTTGATGACCCAATGTTTTATTGATATTATGTTTGAGTATTTTCGACATTTGTTCACCGTTTGTCTGTACTATGTGCAGTTGATCACCGTTTGTCTGTACTATGTGCAGTTGATCACCGTTTGTCTGTACTATGTGCAGTTGATCACCGTTTGTCTGTACTATGTGCAGTTGATCACCGTTTGTCTGTACTATGTGCAGTTGATCACCGTTTGTCTGTACTATGTGCAGTTGATCACCGTTTGTCTGTACTATGTGCAGTTGATCACCGGTTATCTGTACTATGTGCAGTTGATCACCGTTTGTCTGTACTATGTGCAGTTGATCACCGTTTGTCTGTACTATGTGCAGTTGATCACCGTTTGTCTGTACTATGTGCAGTTGATCACCGTTTGTCTGTACTATGTGCAGTTGATCACCGTTTGTCTGTACTATGTGCAGTTGATCACCGTTTGTCTGTACTATGTGCAGTTGATCACCGTTTGTCTGTACTATGTGCAGTTGATCACCGTTTGTCTGTACTATGTGCAGTTGATACAACATGTCTAAGTCTGAGCCGAACCTAGGCTTGGCTGATGTACTAGCAAAATCGAATACTGCATGTTCATTTCGCAAAAGGATTAATATATCCACACTCTTGCGTTCGGTCGTTGAATGTGAGACGAGATTTGATATGATAAAGCTACCTCAGTCTTATACTTTTACTGGCTTAAGCGAACCATAAAAATTATACCAGGTAGTATGAACTCGGTGTCAACTGGAATAGGAACTGGAGGAGCTAAAAATACAATGGGAGATATTCCTCCTGTTCTTCTGGGCCCCCGGTTGAACTAGGGGAAAGTACTGTAACTGCCAGAAATTGTCAAATATTTGTAATTTGACTACAAACTGCAATATTATAGATATGTAACAAGAGAAAATTTGAGCTATTTTTGTCCTGCAGAGAAAAATTTCTGGCTTTTTGGCGCAAATAGTGAAATAATTTTAGCCCAGTAAATAAAAATCCCCTAATTTTTTACGCACACAGGAAATAACCGGGGCGTGTGAACTGGGGAAACCGAAATTTACCTGGGGGCTTGAATTGGGTGAACAAGAGAAGTTGATATACCTGGAATTCTATTTGGAGGACCTTTTAGTTACTTTCAAAAATTTTTTGTTGAAAATTTTCACTTAGCCAAACAACCACTTTAAGCGAGACAGTTTACATAGCTACTGGTGGCCATGAGTAGCTGGTGACGGATTTTCTACTGGTTTTACATAGGTACTGGTGGCCATGAGTAGCTGGTGACGGATTTTCTACTGGTTTTACATAGGTACTGGTGGCCATGAGTAGCTGGTGACGGATTTTCTACTGGTTTTACATAGGTACTGGTGGCCATGAGTAGCTGGTGACGGATTTTCTACTGGTTTTACATAGGTACTGGTGGCCATGAGTAGCTGGTGACGGATTTTCTACTGGTTTTACATAGGTACTGGTGGCCATGAGTAGCTGGTGACGGATTTTCTACTGGTCATTATCCTGCTATTCGTCAATTAATGGGACTTCCGTATAATGTCAATGTGTTTTAACACGAAATCTCTCATGTCACCCCCAAATGCATGGCCTCCCGCAGGATCAATATTTTACCTGAGTTATTGATCGGTGATGAGGGCAGTTCCAACTTGATGAGGATTTCATCAGCGTAGCAGGAAAATAGTGCCCTCGGTCACATGGGGTCTCACAGTTGTATTTCATAGCATTTTTAATGCTTTTATAACGTGTATATAAGTTGTTACTATTTACCTGCTGAAGAGTATGTTTCTATAGTTTGCGCTTCATTTTACTTAGGATTTTATCAGTCGAAATATTAGCTAGGAGTAATATTGAGTGTTGTTACAACGATCATTTTGTTGTGTCCTCAAAACACCTGGGGGGGGGGGGTTCTGAGGTGTTTTGCTTGGGGACCTCGAAAAGCCTGCCCCATTCCCTTGCTTCTGTGGAGAGGCTAGCCGCAAGCCTAGGTATTTTGAGATGACATAAAAATGGTCGTCCTAATAACAGTCGGTTATAACAAAGCTACAATATAACTGTGTATATTTCTATTTATGTTAAATTCTGAATTACAATGGAGCGCGGCCTGCACAAATCCGCATTTTTAGTTTTAAATAATAAAGATGCAACAAAACAACGATATACGGCTTGTAAATGTGAAAAACATATTGCAGTTGTAATACCTCCCACTTGGTTGCCGCGGCTCTCCCCCAGATAACCTAGGGAATATATCCTCCACGTATTTCTGGATTGGAGCTGGGGCCTCTCCTCAAAGCCCCGCCAAATCGATCATATATAATGTTGGTTGGGAAATAATTTGCTTGGAAATTTCGTGTGTAAAAATCTTGGAATGGGGGATTACAGAGTTGCTCGACCGTACTGTTTAAAAGGAGTAGGACTCTAAAACCCGAACGATAAAGGGACCGATAGGCAGATAATGTTGTAAACTTGTTTGTAGACAAACTCACACCATACACTGTGAAGTACCTTTAACTATAGTCTAACAAGATATCGTAGAGCTTTTACGAAAAATAATTTTGATTTCTAAATAAATGGGACATGGCATTTATATCTTTTGCATACTTATTGAATTGTCATGGAAGAATTCCTATTGGCCAGGACTATAAAATTTGGCGGTGTCTGCCTGTGGTTTTTAGTGTGACACGCATAACTCAACTTCTAATTGGCAGATCAGGTCGCTCCATAGCTCATTCGAAGGCTTGAAATCTCTTTATGTGTACTTCATATGAACGCAAGAGCCGATTTCCACTCCGTGCCTTTTAAACTGGAGTCCGTGAAGGGACCCTAGAAGTCGCAAAAACATGATATGATTCATATCTCGATAACCGTGGGAGTCATCAGAAAGTTTAGCTTTATAAATCTATGTGGAGCGCATTGTTACCGAGGTCACGTACGCTCCATGGTTGTGTCAAAATTGGTTTTCAAACGGGATCCCCGAAAACAATAAATGGTTCATATCTTCTCAATCACAGCGATTCTGGTGTCATTGGAATAATTTTTTAAGAACGCAAAGCTATGTTTAGCTGTATACGGTGTCGTGCTATTGAACTTGGCTTCTAGGTAGGGTTGTGGGTTTCTAAACGGGATCTTGGGATCCATGAGTCCCTATATTGGTCACTTCTCCTCAACGACTGAAGCGATTCGGCCGGCGCTGGTCTCATTTTGTTTAGCAAGCAATGTTCTGTACGTTTATTGACCCCACCTACCAGGCGTCTTCTAATTTAACGATAGGTAAACTTTTTAAAACGTAAACAAATATCTATATAATTTCGCCACATGTACTCAGAATTCACTTTCTAGGATATGAGACAAGTTCCTAGTATGAAATTGTAAGGGGGTACATGTAAGTGCCAAAAGGCGCCCTTACTGGCCTCTCCACAAGGCCAAAATTTTGTCTGGCGGCTTTAAACTGGGGTACCGCAGTTACATCTGTGGAGAATTTCCTTAGCTTACCTGGGGGAATCCGTACCTCCTGGCCAAGTGGGGTTTTCATTTTCCTGGTTATCAAATATTTACAAAATTTTATCGGTGTTTTTATTGCATTATAATTTGTGCACTGAAAATGCTTATTTCTACAGGCTGTACTTCACTTTACTATGATTTTGTCAATCGAAATATAAACAATAATATTGAGCTTTGTTAAAACCGTTTCTTGTTAGAACGATCAATTTTCGCGTGACCAGAAAATACCGGGGGTGCTGGATCGGTTGACGTGGAGGAAGCCAAAATTTGCGAGGGGGGCAAGCACTGGTGAGCCGCCGAAATTCATGGGGGGTACCTCTCTGGAGAGGCCAGCGTTTACGAACTCTAGCTGCTAGTAATAATAGTTATATATAGCAAAAGTTTTAACGTCTTCCTGTGTATACGTTCGTTATATGCTGCAATACTGCTGTTACATATATACATTAACTTTAGGTTGAGGGAACATGCTCTGGTAAACACGGCTTTGTCATCGCTGTCACTACGATAGACAACATCGGTGCTGGATTCATTCAGCCAGGTCGCGGCTTTGTATTATACCCCGTTAAGTACAAAGCAATAGTTTTTCGGCCATTTAAAGGCGAAGTAATGGACGCGATTGTGACTCAGGTATATTTACATTGTCATTATCTAGATATATTACTATTGGTGAAGCCAGTTATATCTAGAGCTTTGGTTTTTGCGACACAGTAAAACAGTTGCGAATATATCTATGCTAGCTAAGTAGCACGAAATCAAAACTACAAGAGACGTATACGCTTCACAGAGATAAGGCCAATCACCTGTTCCTACTGATTGAGGGGTCCGGATTTCGTTTGATTCTAGATCTCCAGTGATGACAGTCCGTTGCGTGCTCTCGATGATGTCCTGCATCAGCTTTCGTCTTCAACGTCTTCATGGGATGTCTCTAAGCAAAATGTCTATCTCCGCCGCCACTTTCAGTAGAAATAACTAGTAACTCGCAAAGCGAAGGAAAACGGAGCATATGTGGTTACCCTGCCCTTGTTGACGATTTTGTCGTTCCAAATTCAGGTCTGTAAGCTCACTTAAAGTCCCATAATAGCAAATATACACCCGTAATACTTCAAATGACAACGCTACGGCGTTTTTAGTCATATCAAAACCTAAGAACTCATTTTATTCTTCCAATGACCAAAAAAACAAAAACTATTGAAATTTGCAAGTCACAAATTTTAAGAAAAATAATTTTTAAAGAGTTAGTTTTACGTAGTAGTACTTTAAGACTTGCCTTATATGATGCATACCATGCAAATAGAATCACTGTTATAGTATGTAGCAGCCCCGAAAACATATCTACTCTTTCGATTGATCTACATATATACATCTATATTGGAAATCTGGTGAAATTTGACTATTTTTGCTGGCAAAATTCAGCAAATTTTGCCACAGCAGCGTCCCACAGGGTTTATAACACATCTAGTATGGTGTTAAAACAATGAAAACATCTTGTTTGCCAGGTTAAATAACCCTACAATGCCATTATTCACCCCAGCATTAAAAAATTTGTTTTGTAAAAAAATTGAAATTTCACTTTTGGGGTATTTTTTAAGGTTTGCTTCATAGCTTGAAAACAACAGCTCAGACAAAAATGCGTAACGGCAAAGTTGTAGAGAATCGTTTATATATGTCTCCATTTTTCGCTGCGAGGCCTCTGTCTCAAGATATATTTCTTGATAGCTGTAATTTCTAAATTTCGAATGATTCCACCTAACGTTGTTTTGTTAACATAAGGCTAAGAAGACCAATTCCTACCCGAATAATGGAAAAATCGTGATGGATGTAACAGCAAATTCATCAACCTGCTCCGCCAAACCAAAAAGCGAACAGTCTCCGAAATATCTTGGCCAATGAGGTTAGCCTCTGACAGTCTGCGAAAACACCGAGATCAATATGTGTGTAACATTCACACATGAATTCGCTTAAAAAGACACATTTAGCAGTTGTTACAGAATGCCATTTTCACGACACTTTCCCATGCGCCCAATTGTCAAGCTGATCCCTACAGTACTGGCCAGAAATGAGTTCTGTTCGGTCAACGGCAGTAAGAAAAATTATAAATTTTATTCGAATTATGTTTGAGACTGCTCGAAATGTTTAGCGCTTTTTTAAAATTTGTTCTACTTTTGCGGAGAAAACAGTTATATTTACTGAAAATTTACTAGCACTGTTAGTCTTATGGTAGTATAATCATGGGAGTATTTTCGTCAACGTCAATGTGTGTCTTGGAGGGTTGCTTAGTAAGCTCAATATGAAACCGTCAATTAGACGGTGAATCGAGACTAACCAAGCTTGTTTGTTTTCCCTTAAAGGCGAATTACTAGTGTTAAACAACTTTCAGTAAAGTGAAAATGCTGCATGTTGTGGTCTCACGAGCAAATGATATTTAACTGACACAAGCGGTAGCAACAGACTGTCGCAGGATACTAAGCAAGAACCGCGGGAGATGGGTTAGCTAACAAATTCTGAACTATAAGGAGTATTTCAAAGATTAGAAACAGTAGCTTGTCTTACCGCCAAGGTGGTTAATTGCGAGTGTTGATTACGTAATTTAGAGAGACATATGCAGCTATATTGATTGTCCAATTGCAAAATGAGCTGTCAGTTATGTTGATTTAATAGTTGATGGTAGATATCATCTTATTGCGTATTTGGGGACTAACAATTTAAGGATAAATTGCTCATAATGATAATAGCACTTCATATGCAGATTTAGAGAGGATGCATTGCTTACACAATGAGACCATATTTCTTCCAAGCTACCAAAATTACACCTGCACCTTCACCCCAGTTTGGACTGAAAATATCTGAATTGGTGCGATTTCATCTGGGTGGTCCTCCAGTTGAACTGGGGAACATAAAGTACTGTAACTTGCACCTTCACCCCAGTTTGGAACTGGGACTGAAAATATCTGAATTGGTGCGATTTCATCTGGGCGGTCCTCCAGTTGAACTGGGGAACATAAAGTACTGTAACTTGCACCTTCACCCCAGTTTGGAACTGGGACTGAAAATATCTGAATTGGTGCGATTTCATCTGGGTGGTCCTCCAGTTGAACTGGGGAACATAAAGTACTGTAACTTGCACCTTCACCCCAGTTTGGAACTGGGACTGAAAATATCTGAATTGGTGCGATTTCATCTGGGTGGTCCTCCAGTTGAACTGGGGAACATAAAGTACTGTAACTTGCACCTTCACCCCAGTTTGGAACTGGGACTGAAAATATCTGAATTGGTGCGATTTCATCTGGGTGGTCCTCCAGTTAAACTGGGGAACATAAAGTACTGTAACTTGCACCTTCACCCCAGTTTGGAACTGGGACTGAAAATATCTGAATTGGTGCGATTTCATCTGGGTGGTCCTCCAGTTGAACTGGGGAACATAAAGTACTGTAACTTGCACCTTCACCCCAGTTTGGAACTGGGACTGAAAATATCTGAATTGGTGCGATTTCATCTGGGTGGTCCTCCAGTTGAACTGGGGAACATAAAGTCCTGTAACTTGCAGAAAACGTTAAAAATCTTTAACTTGACAGTTTGTTGTATTGTGGTAAAGTTGAAATTTTAGTCATTTTTAGCCCAGCAGTGACACTTGCGAGTTTTTTAGTCAAACTTTGAAACATTCGTATATTTTTTCGCTTATCATGCAAAAATTTTGTAATTTTTTCATGCATGGCACAGGGAAGTATCTGGGTGACCGGATGCATGAACTTGGGGAGTCCAAAATGTACCTGGGCCGCTTAACCTTCGGAAGGTCGAAATACCTGGGCCCCTTCCTTGTCTATTTCGAGTAGTTAGTATATGGTTCTAACTTTTGTGGAGATGTGGAGTCAAAGCATTTTGCGAGGGTGCTTCAACCAGGTGAATTCGATTTTTGCAAAAAGCACCGAATATGCTAGCTCGCAATCTCCCACTTTGGAGAACCCAGCATTTATAAAACCGTTTTGGTTTAGCTCTGTCGTGTAGCACAAATAATGAGAATAGCAATACTATTGTGTAGATATATAGTCTTTGAATTTCTCGACAAAATGAGAATAATAACACCCATATATATAGTTGGAGCGGTTGAAGACATTTTGTCGTCTTCTTGTATTTTGGGTCTCGTGGGTCCATTTAATACCCTTTTTGACCTGAATCCACCAGTTTTTTATTTGGTCAGTGCGTAATTTACGTTAAAAACAAAAATGCCTCCTGAAATTGCGTAATTTTTCCAACACAAGTGCAACCAAAAATTTGTGAAACTTGTTTATTATATCTGCCTGAAATATGCTTAGATCTTAACTGCTGTGCGTATTCACCCATTAGAACGCACACTGAAAAGACATACTGTCTTCTCTCTTGTGCGGGAGAGCTGCCGTTCCCCATACTTTGTCTCCCCAGGTCGTGTGAAGGTTCCGCCCAGTTCGTGCCGCCGCCATTATTTTGGTTGCCCCGCGGTTGATGAACCGGGGGCCACCTCCAAACTTTGTTGCCTCCCGCCCGACTCTGGTATTGACTACTAAGCAGGCAGATGAGCTGAAAGGTTGATGGAGAAAGTGCTGCTACAATAAAATTTTCCTTAAAATATGTTGCAAATATAGTCTTGAATTTTAGTTGGTGCCGGAATACCTCACTGAACAAAAATCAAATGAAGAAATTAGTGAAAATCAACTGAATCAGGCGTCGCGCCTAACTAAAAGACATAAATGAGTATGGACAAACCTACACACAGAGACATATTATGTATACCAGGTTTCACACTAGTAGATAGTAGAACATTGGCAATAGCTTCGGATGTTATGGAATTGTTCGTAATAGTCTGTAGCTTTAGAAGTCTATTACACCCGAGTTGTTTTTGACAAGTAAAGTTCAAAACGAGCAAAAAAATTTCCTTTATTCATAAATATATATTATCTGGCCTCCGACCAATGGGTGGAGGAACTTCGGGGCTTCCATGTTGAAAAACTTATAAGTAAGGGTAATAAATTTCGCTTAAAATATTGCATATTTTCCTATTTTATGTCGTTTTCTCCTGTGCATGTATTTGCGAGCGGGTTTAGCATTAGAAATCGTAGTAAATTATGTTGAAAAGACACTTTGGATACAAAAACATAAATTTTGCGACAAAATTGGATCGGATTTAGCTGAACATGGGGATTGCGGTATCAGAGCCAATGAAATCTTACTTAGACCTAGTCTGGACTCAGGGTACATTTCGAAAAAATCCTGGATGTATGTGCTAACTATATATTTGCGGACACAAGTCAAGAAGAGTAGTAACAGAAATAGAATAGAAGTACAATCATGCCTAGAAAAAATCAAGAAAAGTAGTAACAGAAATAGATTAGAAATACAGTCATGCTTAGAAAGAAAATCGAGAAGAGTAGTAACAGAAATCGAATTGAAATACAGTCATTTTTAGAAAGAAAATCAAGAATAGTAGTAACGGAAATAGAATAGAAATACAGTCATGCTTAGAAAGAAAATCGAGAAGAGTAGTAACAGAAATAGAATTGAAATACAGTCATGTTTAGAAAGAAAATCAAGAAGAGTAGTAACGGAAATAGAATAGAAATACAGTTATGCTTAGAAAGAAAATCGAGAAGAGTAGTAACAGAAATAGAATTGAAATACAGTTATGTTTAGAAGGAAAACCAAAGTTTTCACGAATCGTTCGCTGATAGCAAATGAACTGCTGTTAATTTTTGGCGAAAGATTCGCGAATTTTTCACGAACGATTCGCCAAAAATTTGCATATATTAGCTACGTTAAATGAGAATGAATGGTTATCTTTTAGGTTAATAAAGTTGGGCTGTTCTGTGAAGTCGGGCCACTTTCGTGCTTCGTCTCTAAGCATTGCATTCCTCCTGATATGGAATTTGATTCAAATGCTAATCCACCATGCTACAAGATCAGCGACGAGTCTGTTGTTATAAAGGTTTGTAATATATAAACTTGTGTACCTAAAGCTGTTACGCAGGAAACCCTGGACAATTATTGCTTCTTCTGCAGCGTTTGTCCCAAAGTGTAGCAGGGTAGGTAACGCGGGTATATGGCTATATTATGTTAACTAGTTGGCTTGCCCAGGGTGTAGAATAGCGATTTCCAAGCCGTTCTATTGCACGTCGAGCTGGAATAGCTTCTGTCTTCTCTCAGCCTCTTCCGAGTAACCTTCAGCTGAAGGACATTTTTACCAGCCTACCGTCCTCTGCTTTCACAAAACGTGATCCCAGTTAATCTCCATGCAGACTTTAGGCAAGTACAACTGGGCTTTCCATTCGCTGAAAATTTTGCCAGGGAGAATGAACTTGGAGCCTCCTGGCTCCGAACGAGCATCTTATTTTGCCATGGGTATTTTGCTTAGAGAAAAACGGTTAAAAATCGGGTTGTAAATATTGCGAAAACGCTTTTGATGGAGAGAAAAACCGATTTTAAAACCAATTTTGATAGAATTTGCGAAATTTTTGGCTTTGTGACGGAATTTTAATACAAATTTTGTATGCTTTACCGGTGTTTGTAACTAATCGAAACAAACAAAAATTTCCCGAGAGGTGATGAATCGTTGGAGCCCAAAATTTTCACAGGTGGCGCGTACCGGTGGGGGCACTTGAAAATGCCATCCCCAGCACCCCCATCCCAAGAGAGCCCAGTATCACAATCACTGTCATCATTTCATACTTGATGTAACAACGTAGGTCCAGGCATCCACCACAATCTTCTCAGCTCCATCACGCCAAGGTGTCGCTCTGTCATTCACTTTACAGTCCAGCCTGCACAAATCGACTGAATAACTCAACGTGGGACTTTTGACTTGGGTCGGTGCGACTTTTCTTTTCACAGATCACGCTTGTCGCAAATGGCTTGAGTTTCCGTGGGTTGATGTCGTCCATCTTGATTGTATTGTACTCGCCTGAATTTGTATGCGACGTCTCGACGTTAATCCATATTCCGAATATGCTTCTCTGGTCTCTCCATATGTGGCCTTGATATTGCAGATCATCGGTTTTGTCTTGGAAGCTAGGATGACGTCGCCTGTGAACAGAAATGTCGACTGTGCCCCTTTGTATGGATCTCATGTGACGTCATTCTTACCAGTATGAAGAGAAGCCAGGAGAGAGCCGACTCGTGATGTACGACTGATACGGAAGTAATGTGAAGTACAGATAGCTGTCTGTACTCGAGCTTTCAACAACTCTTGGTGTGGAATTCGCTGAGTCCTTGGGAACATCGTGACTTGTTAGGACATACCAGATGACTTCTAACTGGCTAGTCCAAAGTGGGGGCCCGGAATTTTGGGCTGCCCCCCGGCAAAACGGAGGTACCCTTCGGATCCTACGCCCGACAAAAATTCGGGTACCCCCGGGTCAAGGCCCCCTGCTGAGAAAAATAAACGTCTAAACGCGACAAAATCCGGCAAAAATAGGCCCCCTCAAAATCCGGCACTGTCCGGCAGGTGACCCGGGGGCCCCCGGCTCAGGCCCCTGGCTATAATTTCCGAGGTTTGGACTAGCCGGTCTAAGGTACTCTATAGGTGGAGTAAATTCATGTGGACAGACTTGAGTTTCTCGTGCCGGGCCCCTGGCTATAATTTCCGAGGTTTGGACTAGCCGGTCTAAGGTACTCTATAGGTGGAGTAAATTCATGTGGACAGACTTGAGTTTCTCGTGCCGTTTTTGTATGAGAAATCTTGTCGCGTGATTAGCAGTTTTCTTTCCGGAATTCCACCTTCGGCGATTTCCTTAACAGTTAGCGGAACTATGCAGCTGATTCGACCATAAAAATTATCATCGAGCATCTTCATTTCGTGCGAAGCGAACTATAGTCGGAACACTCGTCAGTGCTGTTTCAGATCGGGACAGTCTCCAGGTTTTTACATGGGGTTGGTCGGGGGAAGCCTCTAACCCGCAGCCCCGATCTCCTAGATTGTCGTCGTACGCCCCCAAACCCATATTTTGGGACAACCGTAAAATTCAGCTTACATTTTTGTCATTCGATTAGTTATATATCATGCTTTGTCTCAATTATGCTGTTGTATATGCTTTCCGTCGTAATTACTGCAGTACAAAATACAGTACTCGCCAGAGATGACCGCTGCTCGCTCGATGTTGGCTCGAAAGGCGACAGACACATCTTTCGAGTACTGAATATAATATCAATATATATATGCAATTGCGATTGCACCAAGTGGAATACTAAAACAACAATTTTCAAAGCTCTGCCTATATATATTGAATGTATAATGCTGGGATATTCCATGTGTTGAGTTTTGATTTTTTATGAATATGAAATAGTATAATTAAATAGGTAGCAAATGAAATTATTTCAGCAATCTGAAGTTAACCGTCTACAAAAGTACTAAAAATTAATCGAGACTTAGACTTGGCAGCATTGCAATGGTGCTACAAGCTAGACGTTGAAAAATGCGTATAATTGTCTAAGGACGTGTTCGCATTGCATCTGATCCGATACGACCAAATTTTTCTCCTAAACGTATACTGTTGATTGTTTTGACGCTACGTCATCCGATTCGAATCCAATTAAATTGCGCGTAGTTTATGGAATCAAATCGGGCGGAATGTGAATACGACCTCCTTCGTGCCGGAGTTGGCTACATGCGCGGTTCAGTATTGTAATTTCATTCTTCAGGAAGATGATGAAATACGAGTGAAGATAATCGGAACACGTGTTGATGCGAGTGACATTTTTGCAATCGGCACGTTGATGGATGATTTCTTGGGACTTGTTAGCACAGATTAGTTTCATATCTGTATCGTAATCTTTAATTACGTTGCGGCTAAACAACCATTCTTTCGGTGGTGACAAAACAGAAGCTGTATGAAGATGCCTGTTGATTTTCTGGGTGTATTCAATGGATCAACTGACGGTTCCGCCTGTTTCCTTTGCATCGTAGCGTTAGCGTTGTTTTAAACAGAGGGTTTTGGGTTACAGCAAAGCCTGTTGCTTTGGCTGCTGGCTGGTTGATCTTTGGTAAATTAATTTTTGCATCAACATAGACCGTTCGTTGGTTTGCGAAACTATCTGCTGGTATGGTGGCATCATAGATTTGGCGAATTCACGCATTAGTATAACTGTCATACTAAATTAGTGCTCGCCAGAAATAAGCTCGATGTTCGTTCGATAAATTCAAAATATTGTTCGAATTTTGTTCGACACGTGCTCGAAATTTTGGAGCACTTCTTTAAATTTGTTCGAGAGTTGTCCAAAAAGTGTTCGAGTGTTGTTCGGGAATCAATAAATTTTGTTCGATTTCTGTTTGATGTTTGTTCGAAACGATACTCATTTCGGGCGAGTACTGTACAATTACAGTTTATTGTTATAATAATTATTATTGCCAGTAGTGCATCAGTAAATTTTGCGCCGATTAATTTCACATAGATTTGGATTCTTTTTGTCAAAAAATTAAATGAAAATCTATTTTTGGGTCTTGTTTGTTCGGTTGTCGGCGTAAAATATTTTCGTTACATTGAACTGACTTAATGGACTAGCAACTCGCACGGAGGCGGAAAACAACCGTAGAGTGGCTATTCTGCATAGATTGTAGAGCAGCTACGCTTAGTTTAAAAAGTTTACGCGGGGATGGAAAATCTTTGGCGATTTCGCTGCGCAACGACGCAACCGCAAACTCACGGAGAGGTTTTTCACATTCATTGACAGATATATCAAAAAGTTCTACAATTGCAGTTCAATTCACTTTTTATACAGTAGTAAACGTATAGACAACGGCCGGCCAAGCGACGGCCCATAACTAGTTACCAGCGGCTTTCGCGAATGTCAGTGGCAGAAAATTTACGGAAGACCGGCCGACAGATTTGCGGTTGTGAACGGCTGACTGGGACAATCTTCAGCCGGCTGACAGTTTCACGGCCGTTGCCCAACATTATTCAGAATTGCAGAACTTTTAGTTGAGGAAATGTGACGCCAGTTTTAAATTTTCCACAATTTTTGACCCTTAAAGGCCGAGGTTACGTGAAAATTAAAAAATTGCCATCACCAAACGGTGGTATTAAAAAGTGTTAATTCCCTCGAAAAATCGAAAGACAGATAAAGAAATTTCCCGTTGGTACGCAAATTATGTACATGGTAAAATAGCTACACAGAAAATGGTTTACGTTAATATATTTAGCATAGCTTTATGTTTAATAAGAAGTTAGCGTAAAGTTGTAAAATTATGGTCGTTGGAAACTTTTAGCAAAATGGGATGCTTATTAAGCTTTTTAATGCTAAATAACTTAAGAAGAAAAAACTAAGCTAAAAAGGCTACTAATATATTGTAACATTAAAATGTAAGTTTTTATCCTTAGTTTTTATTTTAGCTTATCATATTTTAGGGTACCACGTAGAACAATTTATTCTGGACAATTAGCAAAGCTTAAGAACTGCTAGATATTCCCAACTACCATTGGGCTTCTGGTACACTAAATTCGAGAAAAATACACAATTTTTGTACTAAATCCGGAGCCTTATAGAAATGACCCATTGTGCTATTTTGCCGCAAAGATGTGGTTGCCTACTTGCGCCTTTTACTACTTTTGGCTATGTCCAAGCTGATATTTGCGACGCCGACGTCCAAATGAATTTATGCTCGTTTCTACATTATAATTCTGGAATAAGACTGGAATAATGGCAATTTATTATACAGCATGAAAATTCTGTTTCTTTTTGTTTCTTCTTTTTCAATTACCATTAAAGTTCAGCAATTTTTACGGTAGTTGGGAATTAGTATATAGAGAAGCTATGCTTTAAATACTATAATTATTGCTAAATATTCAGCATACACATTTTGCTGAATAAATTAATGTTTTACACTGTAATTCTGTATTTATAGGCATTATGTTTGTATAAATTACACTCAATCCAAGATTTAAAACGTGCAACCGTAAAATTTGGAGTTTTAAATTTGTAACACAATTTGAGTTAATATTAAGAGTCCAGTAGAGTCTCTATTGGCAAAACCTGGACTCTTAACAATTTGAGTTATACTTAACCTTAAAATTCAAGTATACAATATAGAGAATACATTTCAGTAGATTGTTAGTTGTTTTTTTACAGATGCTAAAGCTTACTTACAGAAAGGTTACTCAAAACTGTGTATCTGGAATATGTTTCTATGGTCGTTAATTGTCTATTTATAATAGTGTTGTTTGGAATAAGTACCCACTGGCCAGGAATGCGCTCTTTTGGGTCGAAATGCTGAAATTTTATTTGATAAGTTGCAGTTTTATTGTTGACGTTTGCTAAATTGTTGGGGATTTTGTTTGACGTTTGATTTCAGATTACAGCTAATTCTTTTTACGTAATGTCGGTCTTTTTACACGTGACAATATACTTTGTATGTAAATTTGAATATTGCGCTAATTTTCAACTTGGAGTAAAACTATTATATATTGTGGAAAGTCTCAACAGTCAACAAATGATTTATGTGTTTCGTAGAAAGAACATCTTAAGGGGGATTCGGGGACATCAACCCTCCGACTTAGTGTAAACCTTAAGTATAATGCGAACCTTATACTAAGGCTTAATAGGTTTAAGGTGCCGGTCGCGGTATATTTTGCCCTTGACTTGGAGTTCTCTAAAAGCTTTCTCTGCACGAGTGCCGATATATATGCTACAAAAGATGACATTATTTTGCTACGAGTAAGTCGGTAATTGTTTTTGACAGTTCGGCTAAAAACCTGGGTCAGGGGAATCGTTTCATCGTTTCGCCGAATCCATAGGTACTTTTCGAGGCGCCACACCCGCCGACACAATCCCTTTTCCTGGTACCTCGAGCGAGTATAACATATACAAAGGCGGAATGGTGTAAATTGACATTGCAATGCAATATATAGTATTTTTACGAAATTCCTAGCAGTGTCTTTTGAAGTCATTTCTATTGCTTAATGTGACTATTGTTGTTGAGTTTTACCGTTACGTTAACAATTATTGCATTATTAAATAAAGATGTAGTGTGTGTTAATGATAAGCGATTTGTATTTAGCATTTTTTGCGATAGCTGTTCTTGGAGAAGATTCAATGCTAACTGCTGATTTCTAAACTCGGAGTGGATGTCAATTCTAATGTTTTACCGATTCAAAAACGTTCGAATCCAAGTTTGACTATTGAGTCTGTTCTTGTTTTAACTCAAGCTTGAGTTAGCGTCGATCAAGCTTGAGTCAACTTTTCGAATGGTCGGTGCTTCTTTAGCCCTAAACGCTTGAGTTAAATTTTGACTCAATTAGAGTCAAGTTTGAGTGAAAACGTCGCAAATTACGTCAAAGTTGAACCCAAGCTTTCAAAGTTTAAATGGTCTGACTTAAATTTTAGCTCAACGTTTTTGAGTGTACATAGATAGCGCTGGGTGGTGTTACATTATAATGAAAAAAGTGGCATAGTCCAAGAAACCTAAACTTATAATACAGCTAAGTTTTACGCGCAACATAGGGATATAGAACCAGATGGTGAAGATATATATATTTTACAATTCATCTGCCGGCAGATTAAAATGGGATATTTCCGACATCGGGAAACTTGCAGGCATTTGGCTTTTTCATTTATAATACTCATGGGAGAGGAGGCATAATCGTCAAATCGAACCGCGTCGGGCATCGCGAAGAGGCTGCCCCTGGCAGGTAGCTTCATGCTCCGAACCGAAAATTTTGAGTCCCAACCATACTGGTAAATTGATCTCCGGAGAATCTACGATCCACCTCCCGGTGCCTTCGGGCTTCGTGCATATATGTCAACTTTTTATTGCACCGTGTAGAAAGTGAGGGTGACACCCATGAAGTAGATTAATTGTCGAGGGTGTATGGCACACCGCTACCTGCTACATTGTTTCTTTACGGTGTCGTGTACTCCCTTAGCTACCAATTTGGCGCTGTTGCTAACAGTGTGCCTCACACTGTGTGTTGTACATAGGTTCCAAACGAAGGGACATAACGTGAACACCGCATTAATCTGATAGCCCACATTAAAGTTAGCGAAATAGGTTTTTCCGGTTTCTCTTTACGGTGTCGTGTACTCCCTTAGCTACCAGCTTGGCGCAGTTGTCAACAGTGTGCCTCACACAGTAGGGCCATCTACAGGGCAGATCCATTCTAGTATTCTAGGCATGACTAAGATTTTCAAATTTCGCTATTTTGCATTTGTTGGCTGAACAGGTTGTCATACATACTGACTGCATTGCATACAAGAGTATATCCTGTTTTATTTCGAAAAATGTTTATTTTTGAGTCTCTGTGCTATCTTCTAAGCTCGAAAATCTTTATAATAAAACTTAACTCAAGTTTGTATGTGTCAGGACTCGGCTGTGTAAGTTTCAATTGCTGGCTACACAAAATTTTGAAAATTTGCAAATCAGTAGGTCATGCTTCAGTTTGGCTAATATAATTCTTACTGTTGTAGGTGAAATGCATGATGTGTCCTCTCGAGGTTAAGCCTCGGCTTCATACCATTTGTAAGGCTTATATTGCCGTTCCCCCACCGAATCCGCCACGCTGCAAAATCTTTTCTGACGATATAACGTCCTGCCCATAAACGTGATTCGCGCCAGCAATTCACCACCTGGGTTGTTAAGCTTATTCCTTGGATGAATTTTCAAAACAAAAATTTGAAAGCTAATTACTTTTGTGTGGAGCGTTGTGTATACCTTACTCCCACTTGGTGCTGCAGGAGCAGGAGCACGCCATGTTGAGGTGGCGATTGTGCCAGGGTTGCTGTGACAAAATCCGTTATATTTGCATTGTTCTTTTCAGGAAGTATGCGATAAGTTAATTTTGCTGCCTAAATTTTCCAAAAACCACATGTACACCGAAACAGCGCCTTAGCAAAGAATTCTTCCAAATTTGAATGTTTGTATTTAGACTGTCGGCTCATGGAAGGAGTTCCACTAATTGTATCTATGAGCAGCGTATATTGTCATAATTTGTCAACAAAAAGGTTTTAATTTTTGGGATTTTTCGATATCTTTACCTTCAAACTTAGAATTAAGGTATAAATTCTTGTACATAGTTTCATAACTGTGGATTTCCTATTGACTACATTTGGGTAGTCTAAATATTGTACCTTTATCTCACACTTAAGTTTTCGCTACAGTTATTAAGTTCAGTTTACGGATGGCGGTCCGGATCATCACTGTTCAGATTCACTCTTCTGTCCAGAATAACCAAGTTAAAAGAAGAACATCATTTGGCCATTGGTCATCCTATTGGCGACCTCTCTCTATTATAACCCTATTCCGTCCCTGGTCCAAC
>JASANE010010035.1:0-66604 GCA_030248225.1 Trileptium ribeirensis
GTAATTGTACATATGTCGCCTTTAGCGTCTGTAGAGGACAGGGTATGTTGGTGCTCATTTTTGTAGGGCTCATGACTTCAGTGAGTCCCTATGACCGAATAAGTAGATAGATCATTCGAATAGGTACCCGTTAAAACCAGTGAAAACCGCCGTACAAACAGTTATCGCGAAAACACAAATAAACACTCAAAACGAACCTAAAATCCCCGAAAAAACCACCCGTAGAACTCGTACTTAATCTTTCCAACCCAAGTAAAAAGTCAAATAATTTTCCCTTAAAAAATTAAGAGATGTAACAGATCCATACGGATCGTTACGAGGTGGATTAATCTTGACCACTGCCTAATGGCAAACTTTTGTCGAAAACCCATAATCCTGGCCACACTCCAATGGCCAACATTTACAATAATCCTGACCACAGTATAATAGCCTACATAAATAGGATTAGAGCCGAACGGTAACCCCTCTCCGAGCAAGCGAATATATAAGCCGGATTACCCCCGTATATACGTACCGGCGGTAAAGCTCTGCCGTCACCCTCTCTGTAAACCGTATACGCATATATATAGCACAAAGCATGAACCTTTACGCCCATCAATCTTGCTGTGAATCAAAGATTTTCGTCGTATCTCGGCCCGCACCGCCGACAGTTTTTGCGATCAGAAAACAGATGTCGTGATTAACGTTTTAAGGATGCCGGATTTACGAAAGGTATTGCCGTATATTCGTATATAGTTGTATGATTGTTGATAGTAGGGCCATAAAGGCTCATTGGCATATTTAAATCGCAGAATACGTATATTACCATTGTGTTGCTGTACTTTGATGGCCATAAAGGCAATTGCTATATACTTTGTACTATTGTACCACCGCTATTGTAGCACCACCCCCACCTTATTGGAATATCGAGCCGGATATGTTGGCTTGGTCGACTGAGTTTCAAGAGGCTCGTGCCGAATTTCAGCGGAATAAACCCCATATGTTTCGCAAAGTGAGAATGCCGCCACTCCCCGTGGAATAACAGTCACACGAATCATGGGATTGTACCAATAACGATATAAATAGTATTCGAGAACAAGTAATTAACGAAAGTTTCACTAATCATTTGAGCCGTTGGTTGGAAAATCAGTTAACAGGAAAACAGTAAATTTGTGAGAGTATGAAGTAAGATTTGGGGAAAATAAACTGGAAAAATTAGTCCTAGAAGAACCGTTCACTGCTAGTTTAAATAACAATTATGTTTTTGGAATGTGGACAGTCTATAATTGTATAGTACTCATGCATAAATGTATTGTATTGGTATAGATACATATATTGTTATACCTTGGATGTCAAGTGTACTTGCATACATATCAGTTGACGGACGAGTAGATACCCAAAAATTTCAGGTGCGCGAATTAAAATTAGTGAGAACGTGAAAACGATAGGACGCCTAAATTTCAGTTATGTCCAGACTCATATTGCCTAAATTTCGCAGTATTCTCAATTCTGGTGTCGACTGGACTCTTCTGGCAAAGGGTCCCTGAAATCTCGATTCCCGTAAAACCTTCTTCTCCAATCCCTCCGAAACTATTGTTGCCAGTCTTTCGCCCAAAATTCGTTTAAATTGTGACTAAAATACTGCTTGTAAGAGCAACGTTATATGGCAAAAGCTCTTATCAGTAACCATTGTGAACTTAATAATTTGAGCTTTTACTACCTAAAACTGCCCAAATGCTCATTGGCAGTAAGGTCGACTCGCGGTACGTCGTGAAAGAAGAAGATGATCCATCTCCAGTTGTTATCCATTTTTGTACGGGTTCCCTCACAGGAACCCTGTTTAACCCTAAGAAAATTTACAGAAAACGCTCTAGGAAATGCCAAAGAACAGCGCAAGAAAAGAGCCGCTCGAATGAGGACATCGTCCTCCCTAAAACCAAAACTCTAGCCCCTGTGGAAATGCCTTTAAATAGAGCCTCGAGTTCTCTCCTCGTAACCCTTATTTTCCCGAGTAAAACAGCGAAAACACCCTGAAGATATAATGACTCTGTGGAAGTTCCTAAAATTCTGATACTTTAGTTTACGGATGCTTCAAATATGCAGCAAATATACTCATCACCAACCGTGGTAAACTTAATAAGCCAAGTGTCAACCACTTTCTCAGAAATTTAGGACAAGTTATTGTGATACTTGTCGTAATATTAGTGTTTGTGATATATTTATATGTCCGGTAATGTGATGACTTGTTAACTATAACTGAAATCGAACAACCGATCGCGCAATTTGTGAAGGATCGAAGCAACCCCGGTCCTGTGCGAACATATCATAAAATCCTCAGAATAAAACCCCAAGCGAAAAGTCAAATAATTTCCCTTTAAAAATTTAAGAGAAGGTCATAAAGACCGTTGGAATCTTGTTGGAAATTTTATTGGAAATTTGGAAAATGTCACACTAAACTTGTAAAATAGTTAAAGAAAATTCTAAAAGGAACCACATATAAAAGTGGACCAAAGAAAATAGGGAATTCGAACATTCGTAAATTTAATATTTTGCTTTAAACGACATTTTAACATAGCCAGCGGTCATAAATGGAACATGGTCCATCACTGGTCTAAAACCCTGATATATAAACACACAAGAAAATATAATTTCTGATTGTACCATATTTTTACTAATTTATTAATATTTATTATTTATTAGTAATTGTACATATGTCGCCTTTAGCGACTGTGGAGCAGGGTGTTGGCGTACCATTTTTGTAGGGCTCATGACAATAGTGAGCGCGATTTCACCAAGAAAAAGAGGGGATAGTAAAGCCCCTAATGCCAATTGAGTAGGTAAATCATCCGCATAAATTCTCGTAGAAACCAATGAAAATCGCCGTACGAAATATAGTTGCGAAAACTCAAATAGTCACCAAGGGTACCCGAAGTAGAACACAAAATCCCCGACAAAACCACCCTTAGAACTCGTACTTAATATTCCCACCCCAAGTAAAGAGTCAAATAATTTTCCCTTAAAAATTTAAGAGATGTAACATATCCATACGGATCGTTACGAGGTGAATTAATCTTGACCATAGCCTAATGGCAATCTTTTATCGAAAACCCTTAATCTTGGCCACACTCTAATGGCCAACATTTACAATAATCCTGACCACACTCCAATGGCCAACATTTATAAAGTCCCCAAAAATCCTGTCCACAGTATAATGGACAACATTTTTAGAGAACACAAAAATCCTGTCCACATAGTAATGGACAACATTTTTACCGAACAACAAAAATCCTATTCACAGTATAACGGACAACATTTTACCGAACACCAAAAATCCTGTCCACGGTGTAATGGACAACATTTTAGCGAACACCAAAAAATCCTGTCCACAGTGTAATGGTTAACATTTTGGTAACTACCCCAATAATCCTGGCCATAGCGTAATGGTCAACATTTCCGGATTTCGTCGTAACTGTCTCCCGATTTCGAACACTTCATGGAAATGACCCAACTGGGTATGAAACCCGCCCCAGCCCCGCAATACGTACGTATATGAGATCAGAACCAATATATACACCCTCTGCGCGTAAGCCAATATATAAGTCGATTTTCTTCATATATACGAGCTGACAATAAAACCATGTTATCACCCTAGTTGTAAACCATATATATGCAGTTCAAATCCCGAATGGTTTCCTCGTTACGTACCAGAGATTTTTGTCATGTTTCGGCCAGCACCGCCGACAGTCTCGAGAATCAAAAGGGTATCATTGTTAATATTTCAGGAATGGGTAAATATTGAAGAATTGTAACCGTACAAGCGCGTATATACTTGTATATATAGTTACCGATCGATTTCAGAACCATAAAGGTTCCTTGCTGTACTTGAATCTCATATATCTATGTACAGCTGTATAGACTCGTATGTATTTACGTAGGTATATATGGGTATATATACAACAATCTGGCAATCCGATTCGACCGTATTTACATAGGTATATGTGGGTATATAGATATATATGTATATAGATGTTACCGTTGTACCGTATTCATACCATAATTGTGCATTGTAAAGGCCATAAAAGCGCCTATATTTACCATGATTTTATGCCGTCTATGATCGTTCTATTTGTGCCCGATATTATGTTAGCAGAGGCCGTAAAAGCGCCGAAAGCAGTCAGAATTTTAAATCATTCTTACAGTTGAACTGATATGTTGTACAATTGATCATGAACCTGTATATATTCATCGTGTATTAACCGTCTTATTGGCCATAAAAGCGCCGCTTTTTATTGTTGATTGTAACATGATCGTATCAGTAATTATATCCTGTAATGTACCAGTTTGGAGGCATAAGAAATTGGGAATAATTTGCTTTCTTAAGGAGGATTTTCAAGGAAAATTCTACGATTTTTGTGTATTTAAAACGGTGATTTAATAGGTTAAAATTGTGAGTACGGCGAGCTCTCGCCATACTCGTTTCGTAGAAATTTTAGGACGGTACGACTCTTCCTCGTTGAACCCAATACAGGTATATACGTATGAATAGCCCTACCCCGTGCGGTAGGACCGCAAACTTTATTTTGATTCTTCATTAGAAAGACTGGCCGTGACGGATACCCGCCACGACCTTCCTCACGAAGGAGGACTACAAAAATATGGTTGTTCGCCCGAAAGCGAACAGCGTTTGAGAAAATTCCCTGAAAATTATAAGTTCAAATCCGAAATTTTAAATTTCCCAGTGTTCAATATGTATCGCGACACTGGTAAGTGGTAAAGCTTTATGAAATATTATTTACCAGCGTTCAATTTCGCTGGTTGAGATAAGAAAAGAAAATAGAAATTTAGGCAAATTTGGTATCAAACGTATCGGCTCCGACCCATAACTCCGGAACCGTTGGGAATTCCAAAATTTCGTACTTTCTTTCGAACGAGACCGGTTTCATGGAGATCCGACCCGGACCCACGGACCTATGGACAAATTAGTATATACGTAAGCGATTTAAATACGAATAATTTAATATCTTGTAAAACGAATGTTAAACATAAATTATATATAGGGTATCATTAGGTTCCCCAGAATACCGGCTTTAATTTGAGCCCGGACCGGTCCCGTTGCGCCCACATTTAGATACCCCTCCCCATGGAAAAACATGAAATAACTCCACGACCGGCGTGTAACCCCTCATTAGATTCCCCTTGTCGAGGTTAACCAAATATCTATAAAACACCCCAGAAAAATATGCCCCGAACTCGCGGGAGCCGTTTAAAACAGCCTACCCTGGGTAAAATTTGACATGGACCCTCCCCAAAGAGTTCATCTTCCCCCTGTAGAACGAATACGGTCCTGTTAAATATCATTTTGTTCGGTCGGACGTACTGAGTCCAAATCCGAAATTATTTTGGCACTCCGGCTATCACCCCGGGCCCCCACCCTCTTTTTACCCCTTTGCCCTCGTGTTCCTTTCTTTTGTTTACATAAGCCGCGTCCCAAATATGTAAGTTAGTGAACAATTTTATATAAATTAAGCGTCGCTCTTATCGGTGAGGCTTTTGATATAGAATTAATATAAGAGTTTACTTCACAACAGAAACTTTAGTAATTGTCAGCGAGCACTGAGTTGTTTAAGCAAGTAAACGTCGAGTAGGCATAAACTTCAGTACAGTTAATTCGGTTTGTAGCGTTACTGGCCGCTTGATGTTTGTATAAATGCATCCCGTCAACGGTATAAAGTTCTCATTAAAGTATAAAGACATTAAAATTGTCCAAAATATGATCGGAATTCAAGCCGATCATAATATTTAAGAGATTAAAATTGGGGTCAGATCGCCCCAAAAGTGCTGAATAAACACTTTAACGGTCTCTGAAATTCAAAATTTTGAAAATTTAAAATTTAGTATAAAAGCAGAGACGCACGAGCTCTGCAGAGTTCAGTACGACTTCGGCAGCGCGGAGATCGGTCGTTTTGCAGACCGACTCCGACGCTTAAAGATTCTACCGTTTTGACATTACTGTTCGCTTTTGGTTTTATGGTTTTCACGACCGGTTTTTGCGATGGGACGGACGTGCGATGGACGTCGAATCGAGTAGCCGTAGACGTAAGTGTGAACAGGGATTCATGGGGTAGTTATAGAATCGCAGCGAAGTAGATTAGATGAATAGTCACGGCAGGACCGTGTAGCACACATTGATTAGCCATAAGCTTAAAAATTCAATGGATTCCCTGTCCATGCTCCTATTTACCTGTTAGCCCTGCCCGTCCTAGCTAGTCCCGCAAGAACGTAGTCGAGATTAGCCGATCTCACCGTTTAATTAGATGGCCGAAGTCCTGCTAAACCTCCCTCGGTCAATGAGTTAGGACATAAACGAGCGCGACACTCGCGTTGCGATTAATTTTACATGATTCCCTGAGCCGAGTTAAGAATTAGGAAAATATTCTTTGAGCCGACCGATGTTAAACAAAATTTCTGATTGAAAGTTGTCATTGGAACTTAGTATCGTCCATGATTACGCACGTTTTAGTCGACACTTATCAAAGTTTGCTTTCAAGATTTTATGCGTTTTACGATTTCTCTGGGCAAGGGTTCGTCCAATTGTTTTTATGATTTGTTAAAAGGAACACACCGATATTTTGAATCGATTCACGTTAGGAACCCGTTCAAATTTACTTAATAAGACAACAGTGTCATAGGCAACGTCGGTCTGCTAAATTTTATGCTGAAACACCAACAGACGTACTGAGACAAAGCCCCGTGGCGTGTCAGCTCACCTAGGTAGAAAATTCGATGTATCTCGAGAAGCACCCTAGAGATTCGATTAAAATTTTACACGGATCTCGAGAAGGATCCGAACTACTATTTTGAGCCGTAGAATATGCAAATATCGCGTCGAAGTCATAAACCGACGACCCTGAAGGGGGTCGCCCCCGACAAAATGCGAAAATCCAAATATCTTAAGTTGTACTCCAGGAATTTAGCTAAAACTTTCTTCGTAGCGATGCCCACTAACAAATGTGACTTCAAGACCTATCGATTTCGAGTCGGAAACACAAACCCGACGGCCTCGAAGAGGCCTAATCCCACCGAAAACATAAAATTAAAATATTTCAACATTTCCTTCAGGAATTTTGGTGAAACTTTCGCTGTTTCTTTGCAGGAAGGTGCGCTACCGGACACCGTTCTAAAACTCAGCTATATCGGGTCGGAATCATAAACCCGACGGCCCGATAGGGGTCCGCTCCTACCCGAACTTCGAATGTCGATAACTTGATATTCATTCCAGGAATTTTAATGATTTTTCTCGTATGTATAGAGGCCCGTTAGGCCTTTCGTTTAAGCTATTGAGCCCGGCAAAGCCATGGCCCGTTCAAACGTTATCGGCAGTCCAAACCCGAGCCGCGCAACCGCCGCTCAGATTGCCGTTCAAATTTCATAAATGATATTATTTTCATAAATCAGTTTCGGTCTTGCTTTTACACGTATTTAGGTTAGGAAAGGGAAAATATTATTTTCACCAGTGTTGATAACTTGTACTACGAGTGTTAGTATTTTGTATCTCAAAGATATCGATGTCGCTAGACGCGATATCGGGTTTGTCGGGTCTCGGTCCGACCGACCAATTTTTTGTGGGGACCGTTGACCCGGTCCTAGAAAATCGATACGTAAGGTCAAGCCCAGCCCCTGTGCAAAATTGCATTGAGAAATGCTGGCAAATTAAAAAGTTATTGGAAATCAAGTCTTCCCCAGTCCCAACCGAATTGTACTCAAAATTTAGCTCGAAAATTATGAACCGAACAATTTAAGGAAACAAACCGAGTAGGATTAAGCTAGTAATATTGTTACGGTTGTCCTGACAGGGCCTCCGTTTATTCACTCGCTTTGTCGAGTAGAAATCGCCCAAAATAATGGTTAAATTTTAGTACTAAATATAGCTTGTTTTTGAGAGTTTTTCAAGTCAAATTGACTCAAGTTTTAGCACCTCTAGGACTGTGCCGATGACCTACGAGTCATCGCTGCCAATAGTACTCGTTTTAACGAAAATTTCTTAGGTACCGCGACATGGTAGTTGACTCTGCCCTTACGCCTCAAAGTTGGCACCGAATTTGCATAGTGGTCACACACAGCCGCTTTTCGGCATTAATTAATTGAACCCAGGACAAATGTTTCATTGTATAATAAGTTGAGGACTCGCCCAAAGCCCGTCCCACATCGCTCGTTTAAGCCTTCAAGTCATAGCAATGGCGAATGACTCGACTTTTCTCAGGACAATACCCACGTATTTCCAGGCTTAGTAACCTTTTCTCTATTGTGTACCGTATAGCCGTTCTTTTTGATAGGGACATAGGATGGTATTTTGTTGAACCCCAGCGCAACAGTAGGTCTTAAGTAGATCCCCAGATTATACTTAGAATTGACAATTTATCAGCTTTCTCGGGATATGGTTCGATCTCGCAGCCGCTAAAACTTTGCGAAGACGGTAAGCTAAGTAGAATGGTATTTTTCCTAGCATTGGTAAAGCACAGTCAGAGTACGCCACACATATCGATTTTTAGCAATAAATTTAGATTAGGAAAGGCTCGAAATTCAGTGCCAACCTCAGTCTACCGGGACCAGTAAGCTGTTCGAAAGACAAGTTCGCCCGATCGTTTTTCTTAACATTGTTATAACTCACGTTGGTGGACTCGAGATGTCTGTCTTTTGTAGTGATCTAGATTAAGGATTAACCGCAATTAGAGACCCAATTTCACCGTGCTTGTGCAGTAATTGCATAGGGAACAACAGCCAAAATTAGTCAGCATATTTGAATATTCCATAACAAATTTTATATGGTCATTCTAAGTACGTATGTATGTATGCGAGTAGGACAAAACTAGATACCATATCATTATCGCATCGTAAGAAAATGTATGAGTCGTACCAAGAATTGCCTCCCAAACTCATTGCTGTGTTAACACATATATATACATACCATTGCCTGTTTGTAATGATACTTTGTCATATGTAACCCATCGCTATATAGCAAATATTTACCAAGACTTACTTATCATGTACTATAGTTTCGTGATTAGGATGAGCAAGACAGAGTCCCGCAAAATCCCCGTTGTACGCTTTGTCCCATATACCTCATGTCATTACCGCCTTTCGCTTGCCTGAACCTACTGTTTTCTAGCTAAATAAATTGACCGTTTCGAGAAAGCGGGAACCAATTTTAATCAACCTCAAACAGCCCAAAACTTTACACTTCCCGGGTTAAACGTGGAGAGGGAATAGCGGTACGGTCCCTTTGGCCTGTGAGCAGGTGACGTAGCCGACCTCCCTGGGGACCTCAAAGGTAGTATCTCGTAGACTACGTGCGCAACCCGGTCGGTAAGATCATAACACGTCCTGTGAAGCGCTCCTGCGGCTTGCTAAGCTCCGTCATTTCTTGGGCCTGACTCGCGTGGGAAAGAAAATTCGAACAATTTAAATCCAACAGTTACGCCCTCGAAGTCACGATAGCCGGGGTCCAGGGAATAACCGGAACCGGAACCAGCAACCGGAACCGTCCGTTTAAACCGGATCCGGAACCGGAACCTGGTCTTCGAAATTCATATATAGTAAAACAGATGATGGAAGAAATGAAGGTATAGTGGATTTAAAATGCATTAAAAATAACTTTTACATGAAACTTAATGTATTGCGATGGTATTATTGCCTTTCTGAAACTTTAAAGACACTGAGGAAGCTAATAATGTTTATTTATTGATCAAATATGTCGGTTTTTGGACATTCAGAGCAAAAAATGTCTTCCACTATACACCATTGCGTATACTGCGTCAAATCGAATGTGCTTACAAAGCTTGGATCGTAGAATACACACTTTCGCTCTGTCTGCGGTCCCCTCCCTTTACTACATATACGTTTGTTGCTCGTTCTTATGTAGGAAACTTAAAATTATTGGTTTATATGATTCTAAGAGAAAATAATAGATAGAAGGTAATTTTCTGATCAGTGGTCAGAGACACTGTTTAGGCTAGCGTTGGACAAACAGTGCCCGTCATTTAGATGATAATGATGATGACTTTCTAATCAGAATGCTATAAATGAGACACACTGTGATGCTGCTCGCACAGTTTCAATAAATACAGTTCATTGCTAAGGAAGAAGTTTCTGCTTGCGTTGCAGATAACGTTACTTTACTTCAATTTCACGTGATTTACAAAGTTTAAAGCGCACAGCCCGGTGCTTGACGCAATTTATGTTAGCCAAGCATAGGCTAAGTACTTCTACGTAAGCCATACTCTGTTACCGAGTTGGACCGGTATAATTCGAACGTACCCCGCAGACTTCTGAATGTGTGAAATAGCTGCTACAAGCATCGACCTGGCTTTGATTTAACAAAATCCTGCAGGTTATTATGAAAAATTCCTGCTCAAATTATGTGCCCTACTTACGTTTCACACGGCAAATTGGTTAGTTAATCTTTTCTTTTGCTTGGTTGTATTGGAGCTTGATCATTGTATAATATATATTACATATGTTTGGATTACAGGTTGAAGCAAAAAACGTGGAAAATTTCAAACAAAATTTTTTAACCGGAATTCCGGTTCCGGTATGGTTTTTGCCCTTTGCCGGAACCGCAACCGGAACACGATTTTCGCCGGGACCGGAATTCCGGTTACTCCCTGCCGAGATTGTATGGGCATTGCGTTGGAAGTGCGTGATGCAGCAGCATCGCGTCGATATTACATAAGTATTGAGAACTGTATTATCCCAAATAAGTGCACTTACACTATATAAAACAAGGATTCCCGATATATTTAACCATGCGTATACTCATGCCAACTTTGCGTACAGGAATATGAGAAAATCATAATTATTATTGAATAATATATTTTTGCGAACACCACAGTTATTTCTTAAGCAAGCTGCAGGGATAAGAATCCTATCGAACGCCTTGAACCCTATTGTTGTTACGTGCAATACTTCCATAAACATTAAGTCGTAATTCCAGGTGTTTCGCTTGGCACACATATTTCAAAAAATTTTGTTTAATGACGCCGTAAAAAAGCCTTGGCTACGTGCTGATATTATTCCCGTACACAAAAAAGGAGATTTATCAAATGATAATTATAGATCAACAGCACTACTTTAATAAAACTGCTGCAAATTAATAGAGTCTATTATCAATAAGCAACTTGTTTCATACTTGCGTCAAAATATTATGATTTTCGTGTTAATATAGTCTCATTTCGAAAAAGTCGACGTGCACTCATCTCTTTGACAGCAGCCACGGCTGGTCAAATGACTAGGATAACGGAAAATATGTGGACATGGCATAATATGTAGCTCTTTCTAAACCTTCTGACGTTGCCTAACACATGAAGCGCGTCCAAATGCTTTCAGGATTCGGAATTAATGAGTCACTTTTCAAATGAATTACTGCCTCCCTCAGGCATCGAACTTATCTTGCAAAAGTACACAATTTCTGATACTTCACAAACATTTATAAATCAAGCATGCTACAGGGTAGTGTCTTACGGGCTATTTTATTTTTGCTGTATAAAAACAGCCTTACCTACAGCTGCAATCATAATTAAATGCAATGCACAAAAAATTGAACGCAGACGAAATCGAACAATAACGCAATCGATTGATCTTAATTTAAACGAAATTCGTTAAATTTAACGCAAACTAACAGGTTTTATTAAAAGATTTTTTATTTTGACACAATCAAAAATTAAATTAATCGATTTTCGTTTAAACGATCGAAATCGAACGACTCTTCGATCGATTTTTGAACACTTAATTCTGATTGTAACACTACTGTATTCATGGTGTCTGTTGTAACTTTGACAGAGACGTCAAAGTGTGCCGTGAATACCTTAACCGCCGCCGACGACGATTTGTCGTACCTTCGTCTTCAAAATACACTATCATCCTTATGAGATTGGGCTGACAAATGGCAATTATCCGTTTCCGTTCCAAAATGTAACATTTTAACTTAGGTCAACACAACCCTGATTTTATATATTATTTGCAAGAGAATAAAACTCCGTCTGTGAAAATTTTGTCTCCCTCTAAAGATTTACGTGTTACGATAAGTAATTACCTTAAACCGTCTAGTCCGTGTAGTGTTATTTCTGCTAAAAAAATAATAGTGATATCAACTTGCTATTTCGCTTCTTCACAAATTGCGACATCGATTTCTCGTAAATTATCATACGTGGGTCTTATCTTAGTGTACTCGAATCAGGTTTGGTGGTCACGACCAAAGTCATATCCCCGGTGCTGGTATTGCTGACAGTGAGGCATCTCGCATGCTATACAGTCCTTCAGGCCTATTTCAGATTGGATGGGGACTCTAATGTCGTAGCTGTACTGATAGCTGCACGCAATAAAGCAACAGATAACCTGCTCATGTTATTACACGTGGAACAAAGATGTTCTACCGCCAAAGATGAAAAACGGTGTTGCTGTAGCCGCGTTCAATGACTGAAACGAATGCAAAGACGACCGCAGGATCTATTTCATATCAATCGTATTGAAATTATTTCTAACGATTATACATAAGTGAATTATGACCAAAAACGAAAACACCAAACTGGTTACAGACGGTGTAGTGGATGCGTTGCTGAAATTTTCTGCATGGGCAAATTTTGCAGTGCAAGCAAATTTTGCATAATCCTGCACTGAAAAAAATTCGTAGCAGTGTACATTGATTTCGCAACGGCTTCTGACAGCGCTGCAGAGAACCACTCTGCATGGTATTGCTAAAGGATGGTATAAGCTAACATTACGCGATCATACTATGCCGATACAAGGTCTGTGTCTCCGGATTAACTATTAGATCTAGCGTCCGTCAGGGTTGTATACAATCCACAAATATTATCAGCGTTGTGATGGGGTGTAACATGAACGCTTTTCGGGCGCACCCATTTTGTGTCATTCAAGATCTGTACATCAGACATCATTTATGACGATGATATTGCTATGCTTGCCAATTACACCGAACATGAGCAAGACTTTGTAAAATAAAGTATACTATACTCAGCTGCGACAAAACCCTGACTGAAGATAACTGCTCCGACAACAATCGTCAGCTTTGGAATCCCTGACACGGTGGGCCCTAAAAACGAACAGCTGGAGAACGTGTAGCCTTTCGTATATCTAGGCTCCCAAATATCTCGTGCAATGGTTTCAGTTTCTGCTGACGTTACCAAAAGAATTGGAAAATCTTCTGCGGTGTGCACCGGTTTAAGGAAAAGTTTATTTGCATAAAGGGAGATACCCGTGAAGAGAAACATGCGTGTATTCAACGCAATGGTTATATACGTGCTCCTTTGTGCTGCTTAATGTAAACACAGCCATGGCTTCGCAAAGCTGGAAGTTTTCCAAATGAGGTGCCTGCGTATCATCCTCAACATCTCAATCCTGGATCGCTTTCGCAACGCTGAAATTCACTCACGCTGCAACCAACGGAAGATAAAATTTACTATTCCACAAGGTTGAGTGTGATGGTTTGGGCACTTCTGCCGCATGGATGATACGAAACCCTGGTGGGCAGAAAATGACCAAGAAATGCCCGATAGATGCAGTGGAAAACGCAGGCTTTAAAAGATGTTGAGCCATAGAATTTATACAGTTTTGGCGGCGCCATGGAGGCTTAACTCAACCTGCACCAATGACAAAGAAAGGGTCCACTATAATCTAGTAAAGGCAGCTACGCCTGGGCGAGGATTATCTCGCCACAAATAAAGCTATAAGTCAATTGTGCTATATTAAAGGATGTTGAGCCGTAGCCATGGAGGCTTCACTCAACCTGTACCAATGACAAAGAAACGGTCCACTGTGACCTAGTAAAGGCAGCTACGTCTGGGCGAGGATTATCTCGCCGCAAATAAAGCTATAAGTCAATTTTCTATGACGTACATAGCTATATCGAGCATCAATTTACAAAACGAGCCGAATATCATCCATGTTGCTTTAATATTAGGGGTTAATTACTGCTTACTGTGTATTTAGGAAGTCACAATGATCAAGAATATTATAGAAGATAAATCGCTCTACAAATTGAAAACATCTAGCTCGAGCGATTCCGCAGATATTGCAGTTTGCGTGTATTTTATGTCTCACGGGCCTATTCAAAATCCGGTTTTGATCTAACCCAGCATCGTAATAGCAACTGCATACTACAATTAGTTGATAAATAAAATTGCTCTGCAAACCGAGACCATAAAACCATATAAACTGTATAACTTGAGCGGTTACGGAGACATTAAGATTTTTGTGTAATTTTGGTCTCACTGGCCATAACACGAGAACGCCTGAACCGATTTTAATGATCGGGCTCATTCGATCAGGCATAGTCGATTTACCGTGTACATCCTCGAGAATTTTTGATTTGGGGTCTGGTTCCGGTAAGGTTATTTTTATCTAACTTTCGAATTTTTTATCGGGATGGTTTTATTTCATAGTAAAATGATAAATACCGATGCCACTTTGTTTTTCGATTAAGGCTCCGGTTCTGAATTTATGAGGTTTGAGGTACGGGGGCATGGCGCCGCAACGATTTCTCCACCCAAAATTTGTTCTGCCATCTTGGGTGGCTGATAAGTTTTACATGGGCGTTTTCGGGCACGGGAAACTCATTGCCGGTGCCGGTTTTGCTCTGTGACCCATGGATACGGGGATATGACGCCACATGGTTAGGGTCAGATGTCAAAATGAGGGGTTTTTCACCCCATTTTAGTACCCTTCACGGAAGCAAGCTTATTTTTATCTTAACTTTCAAATTTATTTATCTGCCTGGTTTTATTTCATGGTAAAATGATGAATGCCGATGCCTTTTTGTTTTTCAATTACGGCACTGGTTCATGGGGTTTGAGGTATGGTACCCCTGTGTTCCTCGACTTAAAATTGGAAAACTTGTTATGACGTCCTGCGCGGCTGAAAAGTTTTACTTGTGGGTCTTCGGGCATGGTAAACTCATTGCTGGTGTTGATTTTGCTCTACGATCCATGGTTCCATAGGTACGGGGGTATGGCGACCCGAGGTTCGGGGTCAGAGAGCAAAATAAAGGTTTTTACCTCATTTTAATACCCTTCACGGAAGCAAGATTATTTTTATCTGAACCTTCGTATTTTTTCTCTGCTTGGTTTTATTTCATAGTAAAATGATGAATGCCGATGCCTCTTTTTTGTTTGTCGATTAAGGTTCCGGTTCTAGAATTATGGGGTTTGAGGTATGGTACCCCAATGGTTCTCCGACTCAAAATTTGAAAATTGTTCTGACATCCTTGGCGGCTGAAAAATTTTACTTGGGAATTTTCGGGCATGGCAAACTCATTGCTGGTGTTGGTTTTGCTCTGCGATCGATGGTCCTATGGGTACGGGAGTATGGCGCCTCCATGGTTCATCGACCTAAAATTCCTAATTTTACTGCTACGTCCTAGGATATTGATAGCTTGCGCTTGGAGGTTTTGGGGCATGGGAAATATGTTGCCGGCGTGAGTTTTGTTCTAACTCGTGCGGTATTGTGTGATTTCCACATATAGCATATCGACGTATGCTATAGAGAGCTGATTGGCTGTGCACGCAATAGGCTTACATGTACCTACGCTTCACTACGTTCTGCAATCTCGATAGAGTTACTAGTTTATAGTGAACATTACTAGTTTTTGACGTATGACTTGAAACACATCAAAAAAAGTGAAACTACGAAAGTTAGCTAAATTACGTTTGATGTTCAATTGTAGAAATACAGCACGACGCAAAGATGCGGATCGTTATATAGTTAGAAAAAGTAGTTTCCGTATGTTCAGTAAGTCGAACTGAAAAAAGACACACCGCTCCGAAATATAATGCAAATAGCCGAGATACTGTACGTTTTGTTAGTGTCGTATACGCAGTTTGTCATAGAACATTCAAGTAGCTGAGATATTTTGTGTCTGACTGTAGTAGGTAATTTGCAGTTTGATTCTATCGAAATTTAGGATAATAATTCATATGTGAATATGATCAAAAGAATTCAACTATAATAGTTTTACGACTTTTTTACGTTGGTAGGCACAGTTGCTCCTTTCACCTCAATGTTCGTTTTAGCAGTTTACTTCTAAGACACACACTTGGTATCCGTAAATTATGCAAACACCTTCCCAAATATTATATCAGATATCTCTGGGCTCTCCATTCGCGGAAAATTTTGCCAGGGGGCATGAAACAAGGGCCCCCCTTGGTTCCCAACCCGGGGGTGCGAAAGATTTTGCCAAGGAGCATTTTGCCAAGAGAAAAACGGCTAAAAATGGTGTCAGAAACACTGCCAAAACGCTTTTGATGGAAAGAAAAAGCTATTTTGAAGCAAATTTTCACAAAATTTGCGAAATTTTTGGCTTCAGAACGGAATTTTACTACTAATTTTGGTCAAATTTTATGCACCTTGGACCGATTGGAAACTAAAAAATTTTCCCAGAGGCGGTGAACCGGGGGCAGCCCAAAATTTTTGCCAGCGGGCATGAACCGGGGGGCACTTGTTTTGAACCAGGGGAACCGAAAAATGCCAGGGCCCCCACCCCCAATTTGGAGATCCCAGTGTTTAAGCTATCTTTTTGGGTTTTCGTAGAGTTAAACATTACAACATCACGACTTTACCTGTAAAAATATAACCCCACTTTTCGTAAGTATCGCTGCTGATCAAAATTAATTCGTAAATGTCAAAATAAAATTTACAGTAAGGACAGCTTTTAGTTTATTGACAAAAGGCAACGTGACTATGCATAAGGCTTTTTCTACACATGAATAAATCACTGCGAAACACTTCTAACAATAATTAAAAACCAAGAATACCAAATTGATCCTGGTTCGCTTCTTGACGATATGACGCATCAAAAAAGTTTGGCAGTTTTCCATCAACATTAGCACCGACTTTCTTGTCCATCAATCTGGAAATGCGGACACATAATTGTTTTAAATAACTTGACTGTATGCTAATATACAGCTATTTCCGTAATATAAGATCTACGACGAATATAGCAAAAATACCAAGCAGCAAATATCAATAAATACGTCACGCTGTCGCCCAGAGCATAGCGTTCCATACGAGGTTTAACTGCAATCTTTACGCTACGTCGTAACGTATCACCATTTCCACATACCACAACAATTTGCCTACCAATAACTTGTTACAGGCTTTGCAAAACAGTATGATCAGCACTAGGTAGTCGCTTTGCTTACCCGTTAAATAATTTCATGCCGATGATTTAAAAAATGGCAATATATTTAAAGATTAGTTCAGCAATGCTGCTATAAAATTTGATTTAAAATCCTATATTTTACACGTGATGCATCAAACATCATAAGGAATAGGATGGTTACAACTTCCCCAAGAGTCGGACCTTGCTTAAGCCATATCCCCCTAGCCATAACTCACGAACACACAACGCACACAATTACTTATTACGAAGCAAAATTACAAATTATGAAGAAAAACGGAGGAGACTGGGGCAAATACTAAACCTAATTTTACCCTTAGTTGCTGATCTGAGCTTACAATTCATTTTGAAAGGATAAATTGGTGCTTCCGCAACAGATGTTATGTCAGAGATCGTTAAGTATGATATTAAGATAGTGCAGTTACTATAATTCTGGTTCTTCAAGGCCTGCATAATACAGTATTTAATAGTCAAAACGGCCAAATTTTGATGTCATCACCGGCAACCGGTTTAGAACTTTTATTTTGGATTGGGAAGGACAAATGCGTCTTTCAGTAAAATAAGTCAAGCACAATTTACGGATAGTATATTAATATGGTTTTAGCTCTTCCACTATACCAAGATAAAGTATATCAAAAATTGACAAAGCTAAATTGTGTTTGCATTCGATGATTTAATTTTGACAGGCTAAATTGGTCTTTGGGTAGATAAATGATATTAGCGTAGGGACAAGGTAACATCTACAGGCAAGAATATGACCATTACCCGGTCTCACTCTAATTAGTTGAAAATCTGCAATATTCAACGGCGAATGTGGCTACCTTTTTAATTCAGCATTGGCGGACCCTAATGAGGTATACAAGATAGTGGCCACATATGTTTCTAACTTCTGTGGAATTGCTGAAGATGAAGAAAACTTGCTGTTAATTTTCTTATGCATTACAGGTCTCACAAAGGCTAGTACGAGCCATTCCGAGTTTGTGGAGATAAAAATTCGGACATCCACAACTGGCGAGATAGAAGATTTGAGTCTGAAAATATTGAGTTTGCATAGGTAGCACTTTCAGGATTTGTTCCAAGTACAATATTAGACGGCTTTCAGCTGTTTGCAACATCCTGTCGTTTTTCGCTAGTTGGAGATATTTAGCAATTCATTCGGATCTTCATTATATAACTTTAGTAAGTGACTGAGAACATGCAAGTAAACTCTTACCTAAAAGACTGGTGTTAGGCTACCCAATGACAAATGCTGCCCTGGATGACTCGTTATAGAATCCAGCTCCAGTAGCTTAATCGATAAATGAATATCATCCGTATAATACTGTGCAATACGTTCAGTCCTGTGGCTACAGGTCAGCGAAGGACAAGTGTGATTTTTGGAATGTTTAACAATGCCTTTGTCCGTTTCACGCTCCGCCTTCCTCTCACAATAACTTATTTTATCCAAGAATTGATCCAAATTTTGTCGTGAGTTCTTTAATAGGGTGTGTGCAAATTTGCCTTTCGGTCGACTACACACTAGGTCGGGCAAGATTAAGTACAATTTTTGGGCGTTCTAACTTGCAACTTCTAAGATCTAAGTCTAAGACCTACTGTTATTATTACAGTACCACTGAAAACGCAGAAACTATTGTACTAACTTTGTAACAATGACAATAACCACTGATGCATGTTTAATATCGACGTGACGCTGCTGCATTACGCACTTCCCCAACGTAATGCCCATACGACCCCGGCTATCGTGACTTCAAAGGCGGACCTATCGGGTAAATTTTCTTTTATTCGGGTCAGGCCCAAGAAATTACGGAGCTTAGCAAGCCGCAGGAGCGCTTCACAGGATGTGTTCTGATCCTGCCGGATGGGTTGCGCACGTAGTCTACGAGGTACTACCTTTGAGGTCCCCAGGGAGGTTGGCTCCATCACCTGCTCACAGGCCAAAGAGACCAGACCGCTATTCTGTATCCACGTTTAACCCGGGAAGTGTAAAATTCTGAGTATTTAGGTTTGACAGAAATTAATTCCCACGTTTTGGAAACGATTGATTTATTTAATTTATCCAGTGGCCCCACTAGGGTCCGACAATTCCGCAGACGTTTAACGTCGGATTCGCGTGTGCAGTTTCCTATTTTGGGTGCTCAGCGTGAGTTGTAATTTTGGCAATAATTTTTTCTAAATGAGTCGCACGAGTCGTACATACACTATAACATAATCAACACACTTATGGTAATCGACGAGTCACGCTAAGGTTTGCTTCATCAATGCGCGTGTCAAACCTGAACGTGGGTCGTCGATTGGGGTGACGGAGTTCAAACCCCTTTGAATACCTATCGCTACTACGGGTCAGCAAAACACTTGAACAACTTGGGTTTCACTTGAGCATTTATTGATGAGTCACAAAATTGGGTATAGACAGACACATATTGTACGGGCGAATACAATAGGCACTATGTCACTAATATGGTACGCTGTTAAGAGCGTACCATATAGCAGGGCGTCAAGCGGGGTGGGTTGCGGAGTCATCGGCTTTTTCACTGAACTCCCACAGCTGAGTCAAATCAAGTGTTCTGCGAGGCCTTTTCTAATGACAGCTGTGCTTACCTTACTCATGAAAAACAATAGGTCAATTCAAAAGCCAGTACCGGCAAGCAATACGGTTAGTTATCGATAAAAGATTAGACTAACTACTTGCTCGGAACTACGAGTGCTAATATTAGAGGGGGTACTCCGACAAACAGCAGGTTCGGGTAAGCGAAAGGCGGAACCGAAACAAGACCTATGGGACCAAGCGTACACAGGGGTTGTTCGCAGGACTACATCTTGCTCATCCTAATCAGGAGACTATGGTACATACTAAGTAAGCATTGGTAGCGATTAGTTTAATATACGGCATAATATTGATACAGGCGAGAAATGGTACATATATATGGACAAAAAGGTAATCTTAGGAGGCAATCGTGGTACGACTCGTTAATTTTCCTAGAATGCGACAACGTTACAATATCCAAAATTGTCCTACTCACATACATACCTACGAACAGTGACCATGAAATTTTCAACAGTATTTATAGACCTAATAATTAATTTTGGTTCTGGGTTCCTATAAAATCGAATGAAAGATTCGGCTGGTTGCACAGACGTAACCGATAGGTTTCCGGTTCTACTTCCTTGTGAAAATACTTCAAAAACACCATGGCAAAAGTGACAAAACTTGGTCTTAGATCACGGCTAATCCATGATCTAAATAATTGCCAAAAATAGGTTCTTAGTGTCTACAAACATATGCTATACCGGTGCTAAAATGATCGTGTAGACTTATCTCGTAAATCACGCGTGGGTCCTGGTAGACTAAGGTAGCGACCTGAATTTTTTAAGATTTTCCTAATACAAAATTGGAGTCTTAATTTACTATGCGAGTTATGCATATAATTCGAGTGATATGCGGTTGGGTTCAGCTCCTAATTTTATAGAGTTATATTGTTGATTTATCCTAAAGGCACAAAACGATACGCTAAAACATGCGCATAGGCCACTACCGAAGTAATGAACCTTTCTTCTGGAGTATTCTTAATTCCTACGGGTTAACGAATTTGGGTGTTAGTTAGTTAAGTTTCTACACTAATTCACTATGTATATACTTGCCTTAATTAATAAAACTGCATATGGTCCTAGGACGATCGAATCGTCAATTATTGCTACTAAACAACGGTAAGGGCAAAATTCGGGCGAGTCCCTAGCTTTCTATATAATTTACAAGTTTGTCCTAGGTTCAATTAATCAATGCCAGAAAGTGGCTGTGCGGTATCATTATATAAAACTTATGCCAACTTTGACGCATGGGGGCAGGGGTTAAAATTGCATTTCGGTACCTATAAATTCAACTGAAACGAAAACTATGCGTAGCGATACCTCATCGGTCATCGGCGTTATTCTAAAAGTGCTAAATTGAGTTATTTTGACTGGCAAAGGCTCTCAAAACGAGCTATATTTGGTACTAAAACTGAACTATTATTTCGGGCGATTTCTGAAACTATAACTTTTGAACGGGCCACGGCTTTGCCTGGTTCAATGGCTTAAATAGAAGGCCTAAAGGACCTCTACGGGTACGACAAAAATCATCAAAATTCCTGGGATAAATATCGAGTTATTGACATTTAAAATTTGGGTAGGGTCGGATCCCTGTTGGGCTATCGGGTTTATGATTCTGAACCGATAATGTTAGGCTTTAAAATAGCATCCGTTAGAGGACGTTCCTACGAAGAAACAGCGAAAGTTTCAGCAAAATTCCTGGAGAGGATCTTGAGATATTTTAATTTTACGTTTTTGGTGGAGTTAGTCCTCTTCAGGGCCGTCGGGTTTGGGGTTCCGACTCGAAACCGACATGTTTTCGAGTCCTATTCGCTAGTAGACAGTACTACGAAGAAACTGCCAAAGTTTTAGGCAAATTCCTGGAGTAAATCTTGAAATATTTGAATTTACGCATTTTGAGCGGGGCGAGCCCTTTCAGGGTCGTCGGGTTTACAATTCCGACGGGTTGTTTGTACGTTTTAAATATTTAATCACTAACTCGGATCCTTCTCGAGATCAGGATAAAATTTTAGTTAAATTCCTGGGATAGTTCTCGAGATATATCAAATTTTCTACCTAACTGAGCTGTCTCGCTCACGGGGCTTTGTGTCAGTATGTCTGTTTATGGTTCAGTATGAAATTTAGTTTAGCATGCGGGCGTTGCCGATAGCACTATTGCCTTATTAAAAAATTTTGCCAAGGTCCCTAAGGTAAATTGTTCCAAAATACGAATGAATTCCTACTAGCAGAACGTCAAAAAAACAAATGTACGGACTTGCGTCCAAAGAAATCGTAAAGCCTACAAAATCTTGAAACCAAGTTTTTGATAATCCCAAATAAAACATGCGTGACCATGGACGATTCAGAGTTCTCCAACTAATTTTCAACCAAAAGTTTGTTTAACCTCGGTCGGCTCAAAACTAAATTTTGCAACCCTAACTCGACTCAGGAAATCATGTAAAATTGCACTTGACGCGAGTGTCGCGTTTGTTTGTGTCCTAACTCATTGACCGAGAGAGATTCAGTATGACTTCGGGTGTCTGATCCAATCGTTCGAGCGGCTAGCTGAGGCTACGGGTCGGCGGGACGAGCTAGGACGGGCAGGGATATCATGTAAAAATAAAGTAAGGACAGGGAGTCCATCAACTTATAATCGGCACGCTGTTCCACTACACCCTAGTCACTTTTACGAGCAGTTTTAACCTAACCGACTTCAGTACTATTGAGTTCTCAGGACATCAATTACAGAGTCCGATTCTTCGTTCCAGCATCCATCGCCCGTAAACGTACACGCGCACGACCAATTACAGAAGTCGAAAACAGCTGAAAACTCAAAAGTCGAAAATACCAAAGAAAGTAAGCACCGGAGCCGGTATGCAGAACGACCGAACTCTGCGTTGCCGAAGTCATACTGAACGCTGCAGAGTTATTGCAACTCTGCTTTTATACGCAAATTTTAAAATTTTAAATTTTTGAATTTGGTGGCGGTTGAAGTGCTTATGCAGCACTTTTGGGTCGATTTGACCCCATTTCTAAGCCCTTAGATCAATATTGTTATCGGAACGAATTCCGATCATATTTGGGGCTAAATTTTATATAAAATTTATATGTGATTTAATTGATTTACGACCTTGTTTACGATACTTTTATATAAAATTTCTCTAAATGAATGCAAACTTTCTAGAAGTTTCTAAGGAATCTCAAACTAAACCAAGGAAACTTTATATTAAATTATGAACCGTAACAACAACTTTATTTAAGCTCTACGCAAACCCATATAATTTTGCTGATAAAACTTATCAAACTTCTAGGCATCGTACTAATTTAATATTAAGCCGTCAGTGCTGATACTACTTTCGTACCGACTGTGAGGGTCAAGTATATTTACATTACGTCTGAAAACTCGGTGGTCCTGTCAACAACTCAAGCTTTTATATAAAATTTATATTGGCGGCTAATAAGAAATTTCTAGAGGCCTCTGCCTCTACTAAAGCTTTCAACTTCCATATAGATCTCGCACAAAGTTTATATGAGGGGTGTTCAATTTCCAATAGATTTTATTCAATAACTAAAAAGGGGAGCTCAACACGACGCATGTGGCAAACTATAGAAGCATCCGCGGCACTTAGATCGGGGTGTACAAAACTGCGTCTTTGATACAAAACTGTATATATTTATATTAACGATATATTGGCCGATTATTGACTTAATGATAAGAAAGTTAATACCAACTTCATGCAAGGCTAATATAAAGTTTTGCTTATACGAAACTAATATAAAGTTTAATTCAGAAAGTATTGGTGCTATGACTACACTCGCCGAGGATACAGCTACCATTAATATCAAAGTATCAAAGTAATAAAGTGTATTTAGTTTATATGTAAACCAACATACACATACATATATAGATGTACATTGGAACGTTTGGGATCGTCGTTAGAAGAAACACGCAGCTTGTGTAAACAAAAGGAAACAAAAGAGGGCAAGGGGTAAAAAGAGGGCGGTGCTCCCAGGGCGATGGTCGGAGAGCCAAATAAGACTCGGATTCGGACTCAGTGTGTCCGTCCGAGCAGAATGATATGTAACAGGACCGCATTCGGTCTATAGAGGGAAAATGAGCTCTTGGGGGAGGGTCCATGTCAAATTTTTCCCAGGGTAGGGTGTTTTAAACGGTTCCGTTGGGTTCGGAGCACATTTTTCTGGGGTGTTCCGTGTATGGGTTACTCTCAACACTGGGAATCTAATGAGGGGTTACACGCCGGTCATGGCGTTATTTCATGTTTTTCCATGGGAGAGGGTACCTAAAAGTGGGCGCAGCGGGACCTGTCCGGGCTTGAATTAAAGCCGCGGGTCTGGGATCACGATGGTGCTACGTATATTTTTGTGTGATTACTACTCGTTAAGTTATTTAATTAATTGTATTTTACCTATCCGCGTACATACTAATTTACTCATAAGTCAGTAGATCCGAGTCGGATCTCTGCGAAACTAGTCTCATTCGAAAGACCGTAAAATTCCCTACAAGAAATGTTAAGTGTTAAATTTTCGAATTCCCAACGGTTCCGGAGATATGGGCCGGAGCCGATACTTTCGATACCAAATTTTCCTAAATTTCAACTTTTATTTCTTATCTCAACCAGCGAGATTGAACGCTGGTAAATAATATTTCATAACGCCTTACAAGTTACCGGTGTTGTAATACATATTGAACACTGGGACATTTAAGATTTTGGATTTGAACTTATATTTTTCAAGAAGTTTTCTCAATTGCTGTTCGCTTTCGGTAGAGCAGATATATTTTTGTGGTCCTCCATCGTGAGGACGGTCGTGACGGGTATCCGTCACGGCCAGTCTTGCCTACGACGATTTACAACGAGTTTCGCGGTCCTACCATGCGGGGTAGGGCTATTGTCGCTTACATAAACATATTGGGTTCAGCGGGGGAGTCGTACCGTCCTATAATTTTCTTCAACTCGAGTATGGCAAGGGCTCACCATACTCGCGATCTCAGCCTACAAAAACGCGGCTTTCAAAGCGCAGAAATCCCTAGAATTTTCTCAAAAATCACGTTAAGCAAAACAAATTGTTCTTGATTTCTGGTGCCTCCAAACGGATACTATACGAAACGCTATAACGAACACAATAATGATATACACGGCATGGAATTACGACAATTAGTGGCGCTTTTATGGCCAACAACATGATTAATACACGATAAAAAATAGGTTCATAATTAATGGTACAACATATCAATACAATGGTAAGAATGGTACAAAATTCTGGCAAATTTCGGCGCTTTTGTGGCCTCTGCCAGCACGACACACGATATATATTGAACGATCATTAACAATATGAAATCGCAATGAATAGCGGCGCTTTTATGGCCTTTACGGTACAGAAGGTATGGTACGAATATGGCACGACAATGATATCGATATATATAGACATATAGGCGTATGTATCTTCGACTCGGAATGCCAAATGGTACATATATACCTGAAAACATGTACGAACAATTATGGTAACTCCAGAGGTATATACATACGCATGCAAATGTACGATATGATCATAGTAATACGGATCAAATACATAACAAGTGCCTTTATGGCCATCCAACAACTTACACCAAAACAATGGTAATATACGTATCTGCGATTTAAATATGCCAACGAGCCTTTATGGCCCTATCAATAATTACGTAACTGTATACGTACATACAATATATTTCGTTAATTCGGCATCTTTAAAATGTTAATAACGATATCCCTTTTGATCACGAAAAATTGTCGGCGGTGCGGGCCGAAACATGACAAAAACCTTTGGTCCATAGCGAGATTAATGAGCGTAATGATTTGTGATCAGTACTATATACATACGGTTTATAAATACGGTGACTACATGGTCTTAAGGTCAGTTCGTATATACGAAGAGAATCGACTTATATAGTGGCTTGCGCGCAAAGGATTTATATATTGGTTCTAACCTCATTTACGTACGTATTGCGGGGCTAGGACGGGTTTCCTACCCAGTTGGGTCATTTCTGATGGGTATTCTAAGTGGGGAGGCATTCACGACTAAATTCGGAAATGTTGACCATTACTCTATGGCCAGGATTATTGGGGTAGTTACCAAAATGTTAACCATTACGTTGTGGACAGGATTTTTTGTATTCGGTAAAATGTGGTCCATTGTACTGTGGACAAGATTATTGGTGTTCAAAAAAAATGTTGACCATTACACTATGGTCAGGATTACTTGTATTCGAAAAAATGTTGACCATTACACTGTGGTCAGGATTATTTGTGCTCGAAAACAATGTTGACCACTACACTGTGGTCAGGTTTATTGGGGAGTTTCTAAATGTTGGCCATTGGGGTGTGGCCAGGATTATCGTATAAGTTGGCCATTATTGTGTGGTCAAGATTATGGCTTTTCGGTAAAAGTTTGCCATTAGGCTGTGGTCAGGATTAATCCACCTCGTAACGATCCGTATGGATCTGTTACACATGTTTAAAAAACTTTGTAGCAATAGTTGTTATTTTCATGATCAGATTTTCATTAAATTGCATTAGTGAAATAGTATATGGGACTTGATGCAGCGCACGAATTTGTTGTTAGTTAGCCACATAACTGTATTAACCACATATCTGAATTCACGTCCATTTTGTAATAAGTATCGTTGTTTTGTGTATTTTACTGTTATAATTAGCGGCGTTTGGGTGCCTAATTTGTGCATTTTATTCGCCTTGAAATGTGGTAGCAACGTGTTTTGGTCGTGCTTGTATCGTATCGCTATACTATAGATTTTAATTGTGCTGCTTGTTAGGATAATCGTACAAGTTGGGTTTTGTGTTGCTGAAGAGCTTCTTGTATTCTAGCAAATAGTGAGAGTTTATTGTTAAGCGGATGCGAATGTTCTATAAATGTTATTGTTAGACGCGTATAACTTTCTATTTGTCTTAGGGTGTTTTTGTTGATAGTTGCGACAATACCATGTTACAATGTTCTATAAATGTTATTGTTAGACGCGTATAACTTTCTATTTGTCTTAGGGTGTTTTTGTTGATAGTTGCGACAATACCATGTTACAATGTGCAATGAACATTTATCTATGGACGCTGTATATCAGTAGTAGTTCGGCTCAAATCAGCATAAACCGTGATTTGCGTAATGTACAAAATTTCGTTTTTGTTTTGGCTAATTGTTAGAAACCGGTTAACCAAAATATGATGAAGCTAGAAATAATTTTGTACGGTAGCATTTATTTTTGACCCGGCATCTATGGCACCCAATCAGAACCCATATAAAACTAATGTCCGTGCAACATAAATTTCATACCTCGTCACTCGTCCAGGTTTGTCACTCTTGCGCAAATCGTCTAATATAAAATTGACAAGTGCAACTTTTGTAGTAATAGATCCATCAACGAGAATCCTACCAGAAGCCCCAAACGTTTGAATATATGTTTTGCCAAGAGCTCGGGATTCGTCGCGATGCACAATTCCAGACGTCTGTAACACCAAGACTACAAAGACGTAGCACTAGCAATACAAGCGTTAATTAGAATCATTCAATGTGATATATTGTAATTCGGACTACAACTGTTCCCAAAATAACACTGAAAGGTCGTAAAATCTTATCAAAATGTCATTGCAGATTGCTTTTGAAAACACATATTATGCGACTATTTGTATTTCCCTTATCGATTTTAACCACTATCAGCCCTTGTAATGTGCCGCTTATTTTTGGCTTTCGTTTTGATTAATGTAAAATGAAAATGTAACTGGTACTTAAAAACAACAAATGTTGCGAAGAGAAATAAGTTGCAGAAGTATAAAAAACTACGATAAATCAAGGTACATACAAATCACATCTTTACCACTATATCTGTGGATTTGGCACATAAAAGGCACGCGACGCTAAAAACCTGAATTAAAAATATTACCTCATTACAATATTATGGTCTTAATAACACACTGTCAAAAACCCAACAATCGTTGGCTAAAACAACGTCACCACGGTACCGCATTTGCCGCTTATAAACCAGACAATAAGATTGCAGACATCAATCTGAAGAACTTAAATGAGTACCTTGAAATAGTTCTATATGTTTGTATTTTGGTTCAAACTGACTTAATGTTGTTACTGAGCACAGTAGTTACGAGCATATAATATATTATTATATTATATTATAACAGGAGTCTTTTGCAAACTTTTCGTAATAAATTCGCTGTGGTTCAGAAACCATTTTTGAATGTTTCGCCCATTATTGCTCAAATTTTTTTTAAATTTTTCAACAATAATTGAAAATTGTTGAAAAATGAAAAATTTCGCACGTTTTGGTTCGATCTGACTTACACTTGTTACTAAGTACAGTTGCGGCCATAAATACGGCAAGACTTTTAGCGGATTGTTCACTAAAATTTCACAGACATTCGCGAACTATTAATTTTCCTCAACGATTTGTATTTCTGGCAAAAATTATTGTTTGATTAACAAGAGCACATCACGTTTAAATTGGACCACCTTATTAATTTGGCAATAATACTAATCTAACTCAAAAGTTTACAGGCTTAGAAACTTTGTCTTTTATGTACAGTTACAATCAGAATTAAGTGCTTATAAAATCGAACGCAGACGAAAGAAATCGCAATCGATCGATCTTCGTTTAAACGGATTTTTATTTTTATTGTTTATTTTTTATTTCAACACAATCTAAAATCGTGAAATTAAGCGCGAACTAACATTTTTTATCAAATTATTATTTTTATTTTGACGCAACCGAAATTCGTTAAACTAAACGCTTTCCTTTAAACGATCGATTTTCGTTTAAACGCAAACGATCGAAATCGAATGAAATTTCGATCGATTTTTGAGCACTTAATTCTGATTGTAACTGTAGGTGGAAAGAATGTGCACTACATTAAGAGAACATAATGGTGCTGCGACTCGTTTTTGTGTACAACACATGAAATATGCCGCTGTTGTATTGGATATACGCTGTATCAATTATATTCTCTCGTTGAGCAGTAAATCGTTAACTGCGCTTTTGGGCCCACATCATCCTGAATTATGCATATAATTATGAATTTATTGACTCAAATTTTAAATACGCCTGTGGCCATGTTGATTTGCTAACTACGGCGATCATATCAATAAAGTATTCCCTTAGTTTACAAAAAATAAAGGCAAATTTTGGCTAAAATAAAGCCAAATTTAGCAGTCTATGTCATTTATGAATAGTTCATTCCATATAACCCAAATTTTAAAGCACAAGCATCCTTCTCCAGAGCACTTATACCATTGTAATCTTATCTTGCTTCTTTCAAATTTATGGAGTGAAAGTGATGCGAATGCGCAAAATCACTTTCCAAAAAATACAACTCGAGCTTTACTGTTACGTCTAATTAACCTAGCTAGTTGAGCTACTTAGCTCAAATTTATATACTACTGTCAATAATTTGTTAATCTAATAACAGTTTTATCACATAATGACGACCAAACATGAAATAAAATTCAAAACAAAATCAATACGAAAACGGCATGTTAAAATAATGAGAAGTCACATTTTATCTATTAGACATACAATAAAATTTAATTTATTAAAAAAGTTAATTTTTCAAAAAACTCGAAATATTTCGGGGGCAAGTTCATAAATCGCGAAAAGATGGTAATCTAAATTCATAATAGAAATTTGCATAATTAATAAAAGCTGTGCATCTCAAAAAAATTCCTACAAGTCGTCACCTTTTGCGAACAAGGAGTAGCAAATTGTAAAGTATTGTACCCATCAACTAGCTCAGAGCTTTCCAAATTAGGGGGGGCAATGGGAGGGCTAACATTCCCGAGTCTCTTTTGGTAAAAAAACAGGCGCCTCCCGCGTTCGTTCCCGGCTGGCTAAATATAAATTTTAAGCTTCCCTGGTTCATCGTTCCTTGCCAATTTTTTGTTTCGCCGCAGTAAAACACCCCAGTTGACATATAAATTGACCAAGATTCTTATAAAATTGTACCCAGAAGATAACAATTTCATAAATTCTTAAAAAAATTTTGGTAAAAATCGTTTCTATTTTCCATCCAGAAGTCTTAGAACGTTTCTACGAAAATAGCTATAATGTATCAATCGCCTTTCACTTAAAGCATTGTGGAAAAATCGAGTCGCCGGGGCTACAAACCACGGGTTACGGTACATGACCCTAGCAAAATTTTCAGCGCACGGCGAGCCTAGTAACTAGGATTAAAATTGTCCGTAAAAAATAAAAACCATTTTTAAGCATGATATAAAGTGCAAAAATTAACATAAACGTCACTCATACAAAGCAATTATACCAACCAGACCTCTCCACACATGAGCCATCCAAGATGTTCGAGTTCTAACAGGATTTCGGCGGTCTCCAACGATCGTGCTCCATGGCAAGCTGTGATATCCCCTAGGGCGGCTACTCTCCACTAACTTGGTGGTGACATCAAAACTCGTCCTAACGAAAACGTAGTAAGGCAAAACTTGATATCACTGCTTTTATTTAGATTATTCATGAGAAATTACTGAGTACAACGCAGCGCGACCTGCTGAAATCGAAATTTTGAGAAAATATGCAACAAAACAACAACATTATGCATGTTATAAAATTCACGACAGACTACAACGTAGTGCGAACTGCTGAAATACAAATTTTTCCTAAATATACAACAAAAACATTACTAAAAGGCATGATGAAATTATGAGACCTGTATTTAACCTGGGTCACCGTTTTCCAAACATTTAATGTGTGGGAAATTCCCATGTTATTTCTGGTTCCCTCAGATTAGAGCTGGGGGTTCTCAATTCAAAGCCTATCAGGTACTATTTTGGGGTGTAGTGAGGCTAGGTAACGACAACAAATATATTACGAATTAGAGAAATACAGTTATACAATATAATTGAAAAAATAAAAACTCAGGATACCTAACTGAAACCCACGATATCATACTTAATATATTTACATTTATTTCTAGTCATTGTTCAAACGTAGGGCAACCGAAGACCATCAAGAATTATTATAACCAGCCCAGCACCAAGGAGCTCATAACAGCAAATCCTTTCAAAAATCTTCTTGCTAATCCAAAATGTTCTTAGGCTGGCATAAAAAAAGTAAGAAAACGGCCTTACTAAATTGGATGAGCCCATATAAAGCGTTGCAACAATGCCTTCTAGCGTAAACTGGAAGACCATTTGTGGCTTCTTTGCATCGTCTCTGGAATATGTCGGTGTAAGCTGCCGATCAGCAGTTTTTGTTTCAGATGTTGGTGTGATAGCTGCTGTAAATTTTAAATTGATACATGCCACATACACTATCGATGAAACACGCAGATGACAAACACTATTGGTAAAGCAGCGCATCATAACTACGTGTTTATCCGCCGTTTTATTTGTTGAACGGTACCATTGATCTGTCGTATCCACAGTGGGAGGGGGAGGGGGCTGGGGGACTGCCCACCTTCCAAATATCCCCATGTTCGTGTCTTTTCACCCATGCGCTTTACCCCCACTGGGCCCAAACCCCATATTCAAGTAAATCCAAAAACTTTTATGCCTGAAAATATATAATTTTATTTGCAAATTGTTATTAAACGTTAATTAGCACTGTTTATAATGCTAAAACGTCGTTCTTAGCTTGAAAATACATGCATGGCAGTAAAATTACGTGCAAATATCAAAATATTCAGTATTTTTAAGTTTAAATTTATTACCCCACTTTGAAATTTTCCCCGATAATGAACACGGGGGCCCCGAAGTTCCCCCCACTTTTCTACAGCTATATTTTATTATTTCAACAATAAAAACATAAAGTTTCAAAAGTTTGCAATTTTCAGTACCTACATCATTGAGCATTATTCGCCTCATGTAGTGTCAAATATATAATGTTTTATCCACCGGAGAGTTAAAACAACGAGCCCAATGCGGTAAACGAATTAAATAACCTTATAAGCCCTAGGTTACATTCCAGTCGGTAAGAAACTCATCTTTTGGGTGATTCATTAAGACAGTTACGACTAGTAATAATACCATCAATACCGAGAATGACTACTCCTAGCAAGAACAAGCCAAAAATATGTCACAAAACAATGCACAAAAATTTTAACTTTTCTCTCCCCAACCCACTTGACCTTTACCCCCGAGAATGAACATTGGAGTCTCATAGAAATGGTCTTTTAAATTTTATCAATTTAATAAATTTGGATATATATGCATATTGTTAAAAGTTAAACTTTAGAGAACAGTGTCACAGCAGAATAAAGATGTTTGGATACTACCGGTTATCCGGTACCCCAAGCAGGACGTGGAGCCGAAACACCAATTGCTAGATTGGTATTCCAGTTGGCGGATACGAATTAACGATCAATCCTCTAAATGGCAAGCACCATATAATTCCGGTTCCTGTTCGTTATCAGTAAAAAAACAACAGCATCACCGTAAAAGCAAACAATCTTAAAGCATATAAAGTAATTTTAGACAGATGTAGTTTCAGAGACCAGCTCTTTTTTATCGTTAGTACTACCGAAACCTTCACTTTCCCTACAAAAATCAACTACGATAACGAAGGATTTCCGACTATCGAAACAAAATAACCTGAAACAAGTAACAGTAACTACTATTGTAACTCAAACGACAATTCCTTTTGTCGTTACCACTATCGTAGCCGAATAACACGAAATAGATAACATTTTAAACGAACATTTTGTGCCATGAGTTTTTATCGTTACCAATTAACCTAAAAATAGATGACAGGTGATATTCTTTTAGTGTAATGTGTTCTTGCAGCGGCCAGAGGTAATCATCAATATTGCGGCTCCCATAAACCGTTGAATTCGGCTGCTGTTTGTGGGTAAAGCCTGAAATCCATCACAGTAGGTTAAGCTAGTGGGTTTCGCGCAGCAGTTGAACAGGTGAGCCTCTTATATCTCGGTAAATCTGGTTCGTCCACTGCAGACTTAAACCCGTGCACCCCTGAAAAGCATGGCATTCTGGCTTGTGCACGGCGTCTCTCGCCTGGAGGGGGGTTTGAAATGGGGACCTCTCTTCGGAAGGGGAGCAAAACATGGGCGTTTGGCATACATTGAGTGGGCCGTCTTCGAAAAGGTGTAAAAGTTGCGAAAACTGTAAAAAAGGAACAGTTTTTTAGCATTTTTGGGCCTAAAAATCGGAAGGAAAGGTGTAAAAAAACTACAAAAACTGCACAAATAAACGTTTGTTTCGAGCACTATTGAGGCAAAAAATGGAAGTGTGGCGCCAAAATGTTCGTAGGAAGTGCACATGGTAGACCGGGCCGGACCGGGGGAGAGCCGGAAAGCTGGGGCAGTCCCACCGGTTTGGAGAATCCAAGTATTGTCGTGTTGAATATTTTACATAACCATACCATTGTACTCTGCGCGCCGAAAAAATGTACATATCGTTGTAAATGCCCTGGAAGTAATATTACAACGAAACAGTGTAACACTTATCTAGGACATCGAGATCATCGACTCTAAACACTTTGGAAACCATTAAAACAGATGGCATATCTGCAGTGGACCCTACATGACCAAACCCTAATACTCCTGAAAAATCACGCAAACAGCAAACCGAACAATTGAAAATAGATTGTATTTTGGAGATCCGGTTCATCGAACTTAAACCAACTGAAAACCTCTGTAAAGCATAAAATATTCGTGATGGCCTATGGACAACCAAACCATTGTATTCAGCGTACCAAAAAAGATATTTATCCATTCTTGATGTCCTGCTGGAAATACAACCAAACAATGAAGAAAGCAGCCTAATACTTTGGAACTTGGAATCGTTTACCGTAAAAACACTTAACTATTTATAAGGTATAATATTATCCATCTTGTACTATAAATAAAAAACTAAGGATACTCGTTCACTGACACAAACAAGCAATAACATGAAGAAAATTGAAAAATCTATACGTTTAGGCATACGGGTCTACGAATAATATTCGAACCCGCAGCGGCAAGGAGTTGATCTACAGAAAAGTAACGTTCGATTGTTTGATTCGGGTATTGGTGTTCCGTTACGCATATGACGTGAGATATCAGATCGAAATCCATCCACCCGAATGCCAGTTACGAGTTACACCGACAGACAAAACAGATTCAAGATAACGCCGTCAGTGGAGACTCCGCCCGCTTTAACGCTAATTTGCAATAATACCTTAGCTTGGCATACTACATGGTTTTAAAACACACCCGTTTCGACAATTAATTCAGAGAGAGAACATAGATGTGATAACATGATTAAATACACCATTATAACTTTATCTCTTTAGAAATGCTTAAACGTAGTTTATGTTGCCAAATCACAACTAACCCTCTTGGATTTCCGGTGCTGTTATAAGTGCTGATGTTGTACCAGTTTCAACAGTTGTGTCGCTAACAGGACTTGCGACATGGGTGCCATCATTTGCTTTGTTGTCGTTCAATGGTTTCGTTTCTTCAATTTTTGGAAGTGGCAAACCGTCTACCGACGACTCAATAGGAGCTACTTCAGAAAGATTTTCTTTGAGAACATACATCAATGTCGCGTAATCCTCCTGTGTGATACCTACCTGCAAAATGTCACATTATAGCGCTTATTAAATGCGGATGCATAAATGTTGCATGAACTATTGCTTTCTTTGCTCTTTTTAACCTATTTTCGTAATCCGCCGAATAACAACCACATTGGTACAGTGTGCGACGCAAATACTTAACAACTAATATCAACCAATACAATGTAACAAATCGTGGCAAACCGTAATACAACCTAATTTACCATTATGTACGACAATGCGATAATGCCAACAAAGTAACCATTGTTTTAATATCCTACATAACATTCTCAGCAGCGATGAGAACAGAGCGAGTTCTGCTAGCCTACGCTCAGATTGTTGTAATGTTTCAAAAAGAGCTTCGTAAGCGCCTTTCAAAGTCTCAGAACGACTATAACAATTCATACAGCCAACATGACGACTATTTCTGCACATTCGAAAACCATAGATCTTGTATTTTTCCTTCGATGGTTAAAAAATAATTTTCGAAATTGATAAACCACAGCTGTTAAGACTCATTAGTCACTAGCCCCTGGGGTGATTGCAAAATTGAATGCATACCACACAAACACCACTGGTTTTATTGCATTCAGCAAACCTGCTTAAACCTATCGGAGTATTTATAGAACTCTAAGCAGTAGAAAAATACCAAAATTTGACTATACTTTGTGCCAAAATGACGTTTTCAGATGCCTCGCCAGGGGTGAGATGTGGCAAACGTAATTTAAAACAATGTTTCCAAAGTGTGTAACGTAATATTAACCCATAGTTTGCGTTCACCAAGCAAAAAATTCGCTTAATGAAAACTAGCCGGTAACCCGCGTCGGCACGACAAGGAAAGTGTGGAACAACTAAGGTGGAAAATTTTTTCGATGGCCCATGAGGGTAATATTATACGGGTTCCTTCGGAACGTGTCCTGACCCACTATATCTTCTTAACGGAACCTTAGAGTACAAAACTAACCATTGCAATGGATTCACTAGTTCAATTTACATTATATAATGTAAAATCCCGACCCCCCCCCCGACCAAAAGGTCATCGTAGCGTGAAATGACCCATATAAAACCAACTTAATTTTTTGGTTTTTGCCCCTGAGGGTTATATTATAGTGTTGCCCTTCGGGGGGTGCCATGACCCTCCTATATCTCCGTATCGGAACCTCAGAGCCCAAAACTAACCAGCAATGGATTCAGTATGTTAAATTACCTTATATGAGACCAACTTCATTTTTGACCCCGGAGGGTCATACTTCAGCGTTGCCCTTAGGAAGTTACCCTCACCCCTATATCTCCTTACCGGAATCTCAAGGCCCAAAACTATACATTGCAATAAATTCACCTGTTCAAATTATCTTATATGAAACTAACTTTATTTTTTTCGACTTTTGAACCCCTGATGGTCATAATTATTGTAGGGGAACCTACTTCGGTGGGTGGTCTGACCTTTATCCATATCTGCTTACCGAAACCTCACAAAAAGAACCATTCCAATAGATTCAGCAGTTCGAATTACCCCTCGTGTGATCTGTTTTGTACCAAATAACCCCAGGCAGGTACCAATTTTCAACCATTTTCCTTAAGCACTCTAAGTGTGACATCGAAGGACGGGCAGCAATCGCCATGAGTATATAGACTTTTTTTTGGATATATTACAAACGTCGACTTATACCAAAACCTTTTGAACTGCTAAAGGCTAATGGAAGAAACTGATCTTAATCCGCTTTAGCAAAAATGCTTACTATTATAAGCGGCAATATCCCATTTACAGCAACTTCTGGCACAGCTTTATACCATTCAAACGTTAGATTTCTAGAAACCTTCAACTCAAACGTGAGTGGCTCCAAAATACGGCATTCCGCGTTGTGGTATGCCTTCGATTTAGGCGCCGCTAAGAGGATTCTGCACAAAATTCAAAATATTTTATAACCGGCTTAGAAGTTATATAAATAATTATGTATAAATCTGGGCTCTTCATTCATTTAAAATTTTGCCGAGGGGCATGAACCAGACCCCCTAGTTCCAAACCGGGGGCGCCCAATTTTACCAGGGGGGGCATTCTGGAAAGAGAAAACAGTTAAAAATCGTGGTAAAAAGATTGCCAAAAATGTTTTTGATTAAGAGAAAAGCGATTTTGAAACAATTGCGCAATTTTTGGATTCACTACGGAATTTTAACACAAATTTTGGTCAAACTTTATGTCATTTGGAAGTGTTTTTACCAAGTGCAAACGAAAATTTTTGATAGTCGATGAACCTGGCGGAGCCCAAAATTTTTCCTGGACGCACGAATCGGAGGGCGCCGAGTTTTTGCCAGGGGGCAATTGAAAATGCCAGGAGGCCCTAGCCCCCCCCCCCAATCGGAGCGCTCAATAAAAGTTACATATTAAATTATAGGACCAACCAGAGACAAGAAAAGCACTGTCAACTTTCGAGTGGAAATCATGGTTGAGGCTCTTGAGATTTAGAAAGTATAACAATTAATAAAATTCCAGTTTAGAACACGTTACCTTCAAGCGAGTCACAGGCGAGCGAATCGCAAGTCATTTTGGTAAACACTGTAGCATACTGATTAAAAGAAATCTGTATAGTATTAAGTAAGCTTATGCAAAAGGATACATAAATTTGCTCCTATAACACCAAAATGACTCAAACTGACACTTTTGGGCCTAAACATATCAATTTTGACGATCTAAAGTTACCACTATACCAGCAGCCAAAGGCACAGTTCCCACAGAGAGCAGGCATTTTTCACCTATATGTATCACTTTACGAGCCAGGAATATGCTCCCACAACACCAAAATTGTTCAAACTGACATTCGTGGGCACAAAAATTACAATTTTGGCTATTTATGATCACAATATCTGGAGACAAAGTCATTTTTTCCACCCAGAATAAGCATTTTTCACCTACATATATCACTTTACGTGACATAGGATACATAAATTTGCCCCTACAACACCAAATGGCTTAAATTGACATTTTTGGGCCTAAAAATCTCAATTTTGACGATCCAAGTTTACTATATCAACAGCCAAAGTCACCGTTCCCGCGGAGAACAGGCATTTTTCACCTATATGAATCACTTTACGAGTCAGGAATATGCTCCCACAACATCAATATTGTTCAAACTGACATTCGTGGGCACAAAATTTACAATTTTGGCTATCTATGATCACCATATCTGCAGATAAAGTCATTGTTCCCTCTAAGAATAAGCATTTTTCACCTATATGTATTACTTTACGTGACATAAGATACATGAATTTGCCCCTACAACACTCTAAGGTTACTATATCAGCAGCCAAAGTCCCCGTTCCCGCGGAGAACAAGCATTTTTCACCTATATATATCACTTTACGAGACATAGAAATATGCTCCCACGACACCAAAATGGTTCAACCTAACATTCATGGGCTCAAAAATTACAATTTTGGCTATCTATGATCACCATAACTGCAGACAAAGTCATTGTTCCCACTCAGAATAAGCATTGTTCACATGTTTCACTTTACGTGAAATAGGAGACATAAATATGCTCCCACAACAGTAAAAATGGTTCAAAACTGACATGCATGGACAACAAAATAACAATTTTGGCAATCTATGATAACTATATCAGCAGTCAAAGTCACAGTTCCCACCGAGAACACCCATTTTAAACCTATCCGTAGCACTTTACGTGATATAAGGTACATAAATTAACTCCCGCAACACCAAACTGAGTGCTTATGCACCTGAATACCTTGAAAAAAATGGAAAATATCCCAAAATAAGTTTTTTCGTAACTCGAGGCACAAAAAGTCAAAAACGCAACTAGTTCCGAAACTATTTCCCCGAAATTTAACATAAATATTCAAAAGAACTATGCAAAAAACCTATTGAATTAGATATTTGAATTTTATCTTCGGCAAAAATATTAACTTAAAAAGTCAATGGTTTAGCGTGAAATTGTCACAGTGACAATGATAATTTTGACAATCAATGATAACTATATCGTCAGTCAAAACAATGGTGCCCTCCCGATAAAATCTTTTTTCACCTGGTTGGACCAGTCTTCGAGCTATAGGACAGAAAATTTTTGCCTCAAACACCATAGTAGGTTCTTGATAAAAAAGCCTAAAATCAGCTCAATGTACACACAAAAACTCAAAAAATGCCATCAGTTCAAAAGCTATGTAAATCGCCGTGAAAATTAACATTCTTACTCTTTGAAACAGTGCGACAAAACGTATTTTAGAATATATAGATATTTTAATTTTGCCTCCAAGAAAAACAACATAATCGTAAAACAGCAATTTACCCTAAAAATGCTAAAAACGGCCAAAAAAATCGCTTCATACGCGGGACAAGCTGTTCCAGCTACTCAACTTAAATTCTTTTAATAATTGCAATAAGACGATCTGTAATCTAGTGAAACTTATTTTTCGATAAAACCAATATGCCATCCCACAGAACAGGAAAACCCGCAAAAATGGCAAATGAGCAGAAAACATACCCCTGGTACTTGTGTGATTTAAGTGCCACCTTATGACAACTATAACCAGCTAACCAATAAAGTTAGCGTAGTAATTTTTTTCAAATGACCGCCAACGTGTGAACTAGAGCATAATAATTAAGGCATTTTTGCTATCAGTGGTAGTTAGTAGCATTTTTGTAAATCCTACAAACAAACCCATAGCAATTGATGGTAAAAACAAAACAAAATTGATCTGGGATGCGCATACGCAAATAGCATGGACTAATCGAAACTGAAATTTACTGGAACCGGAACCAGCAACCGGAACCGTCCATTTAAACAGGATCCTGGTCTTCGAAGCTTATATATAGTAAAACAGATGAAGGAAGAAGTAAACGCACAATGGATTTAAAATGTATTAAAAATAACTTTTACATTAAACTTAATGTATTGCGACGGCATTGTTGCCTCTCTGGAATTTTAAAGAGATTTAGGTAATAATGTTTATTTATCGCTCAATGTCAGTTTTAGACCAACAGAGCAAAAAATGCCTTCCACTATACATCCTTGCGTAAATTCCGTCAAACAGTGTGCATGTAATTAAACATCCTTGCATGGAGGGTAAACTAAACAATTTCGCTGTCTCCAATCCCTCCCTTTGCTAAACGTGTTTGTTGTACATTATTCTGTAGGAAACTGGAAATATTATTGGCTTATATGGTTCTAAAATAAAATAATAGAGGGTATACTATAATTTTCTAATCAGTGGTCAGATACATTCTTTAGGCTAGGGGGTCATTTCACGCTACGATGACCTTTTGGTCGGGGGGGGGTAAACTGGATATTTTGGCCAGTAGCACGTAAACGTACAGGGAACTGGTAAAAATGTTATTTGCGCCAGGAAGCGTCATTAGTTAGCTAGTTCAAACTAAAAAAATTTTTCGCTTCACGCACGCCGTAAGAGGCTGGACATCCACATATGTCGCAAATTGACAAAAATCGTAATGAATAATTTTACGACCTCTTTTTTTCGGGTAGTGTCGTGGCTCCGTGTTCGAAGTTATGGCCCAAATTCTTTTCTATGCAGGATTAGTCAGGTCTACACAACATTTTTAATTGCACGATTTTCAAATCTACTCCAATCATGGAGAGTGACAGCTGTCGATATGACATGAACCCAGTTTTACTCCCCCCCCGACCAAATTCCTTTTTTGGTCATTGCTCGTTACTTATGCATGGTACATAAACGTTGTTCATATATCATACCTGTCCCCTGGGTGCATTTTGAAAAAATATTAACCCAGGTGCTTGCTATTACTTACCCCAGCGCTAGGGTCAAAAGGTCGATTTTAGACATTTGATTACCCCCCCCGACCGTTGCTAGTTAGGGGTATGGTGGAGTCAGTAGAAGTCAATTAATTTGTCTGTTATGGTTCTTTCCAATCACGAAGCGAATGGTGAAACGACCTGAGCTCTATCTCGCGCCCGACCTGTTGACCTCAGGCTTTTACCCACCCCCGACCACACTTTTACCCACCCCCGACCACCACCAAAATGTGGAAAAATCGAACATATGATGTTATTTCGAGGAAATTTCACGCTTTTGGTTCATAATACATTGTGGCAATACATTTGGACGACATATGTCGCAAAATTATTTTTTTTTTAATTCTAAATTTACCCCCCCCCCGACCATGGTCTCAGGCATGTACACTGGCAGTTGATATGGGCTGCCATTTTGTACCCTCATAGTGGAAATTGTGGTATAGAATATCTTACATACCGTTTTCAAGTTAACTATGCTGGTTAAACACGGTCGAATTGGCCATTTCACATTTTTACCCCCCCCCCCCCCCGACCACAAGCTACTTCCGGCATTCTAGCATATCTGGCAAAGGGTATGTTTTGAATTTTTTTGCATAACACTTCCCTCAGGCTAAACTATCAATATAAATAGCTACCGTTTATGACCGCTTCGTTTCCATTTAATAACCGGTATAAATCGGCACCCCCGTGTTTTAAAAGTGTTAAATTTGAACCAAGAATAGGCATAAAAAGCTTAATTTTTGATATACGGAGTTCCGCATAACGTCATTTTGACCGCGCTGACGGGCTGCACGAGATACGCTCACAAAATCGAGGCTAGATGCAACCTGGAGCATACCAGAGGCCATTTTATGGTACCTTGCGGAGCAGCAGGGGGGTGGTATTTAGGAAGCCATAGCATAAAAACGGTTAAAAATTTACTATAACGACCTCAAATTACGGATCCTTGATGTTTGGTCATAGGGTGTAAAAATGAATATAATCGTAGCCAAAAAATTCATTAGTCATTTTTTCTGGGGCAAAACGTCATGGTAGCGTGAAATGACCCTAGGGTTGGGCAACCAGTGCCCGTCAGGTAGATAATAATCACAATACCTTTCTTATCAGAATGCTATAAACGAGACAAACTGTGATACTGCTTGCACAATTTCAATAAATACAGTTCATTGCCAAGAACGCAGTTTTTCGCTGCGTTGCAGATACGTTACTTTATGATTCAGTAAACTTATGGTGACCCCGCCAACGATCCTATTCTGTCATTACCGATATCGAATCGCAAAACCTTGTTACGGAAAACGGGCTTAATTTCATTCGGTTTTTCCGTAACCGATAATTAGCAAAATCAAATTCAAGTGCCAGAAATTAGACCTTGTGTTCGAACAGAATTGGCCGATTTCAGTTTCCAGAAATTCTGTTCCATAATATATTATCATTTAAATTTGGATTATACAGTGTTCGCGAACAAATTTAATGCAAAAGTGACGTCATAATCAAATAGACAAATTTTCGTTCTCAAACATTTGGGTAATTTTACTTCACTTTTCGCGAACATAAAATGGCTAGATTTCAATCGCGAGAGCTGTGTTCGCGAACAGTTTTAAGCCTAATTTTAATTGACCAAAAAGCGTTCGGTAACAAATTTTATCCAAAAATACAAAACAGGATGGTTGCCGGGGTCATTTTAAGTTTGCTCGCGCATTAGTACAATGTAGACTGATTTACAAAGTTCACAAGCGCACTGGCTGGTGCGTGACGCAATTTATGTTAGCTAAACTTACAGCTAAGTACTTCTACGTAATCCATACTCCGTTATTGCGTTGGAACCGTTAATTCTAACATACCCTGCAGACTTCTAATTGTATAAAATGACTGTAAAAAACGACAACCTGGCTTTGTTTTAACAAACTCGTGCAGGGTTAAGATAAAAAATTGCTACTGAAATTATGTGTTGTACTATGGGCATTCGCTGAAAAATTTGCCAGGGGGAATGAACCAGGGCCCCCCTGGTTTCGAACCGGTGGGCGCCCGATTTTGCCAGTGGACCTTTTTCCAAGAGAAAAACGGCTAAAAAAACACCGCCAAAATGGCTTTGATGGAGAGAAAAAGCCATTTTGAAGCAAATTTTGACAAAATTTGCGAAATGTTTGGCTTCAGAACAGAATTTTAGTACAAATTTTGGTCAAATTTTATGTACTTTGGACCGATTAGAAATAAAAAAACTTTCGAAGATGCGGTGAACCGGGGAAGCCCAAAAGTTTGTCAGGGGGCATGACCTGGGGGCACCAGTTCTGAACCAGGGGGAACCGAAAAATGTCAGCCCCCAATTTGGAGAGCCCAGGTACTTACGTTTCACACGGCCATTTTCTGACTTAACCTTTTCATTTGTTTGGTTGTATTGGAACTTGATAATTATTGTGCTTATACTAGATAATATGTTTGGACCACAGATGAGGCAAAACACGAGGAAAATTTTTTAAACCGGAATTCCGGTTCCGGTATGATTTTTGCCTTTAGCCGGAACCGCAACCGGAACACTATTTTTGCTGGAACCAGAATTCCGGTTACTCCCTGGAAAATAGGCACAAAAGCTAAGAAGAAAATTAAAAAGCCGCCGTCAAAATGTTTCTGGAATAGCGTAGCCTAAATTTTGAATTTGGTTTTAGGTGTGTAAAACCGATCCTGAGGTCAGTAAGCCCATGGTGAGTCGATATATCGAAACAAAGCCGTTTTATGATATGATGATAGTAGAACATCATAGAATATCATAGAACATCTATATCCCTTACAAGTATTGCCCTAAGTCACACTGAAAAAAAATATAAAAAAGACGGAAATAATTTCATTTAGAATATGTCCAGCATATCTGTAAAAAATTTGTGACGTTATCTGGTCAATATTGGTGCCTCATAAATCCTCTCGAATAGAACTATTGAGCGAACATAAATTCAACTGTGAAGCTTCAAAAATTCTATAACCCTTAGAAAAAAACGATTTTTCAAAGATCTTAGAAACAAAAATATAATAAATTACGTGGTCTGATCTCAGAGAACTCGCAAATTGTGTAGTCGGCAACAAGGGTTTGCAGGTTCTCTTCGAGAAAAAAATTCCGAAACAGGAATAGTAAAAAGAACTCCAATGTTTTTCAGTCATAACAATGCCATTTGTTACTTCACTCACTAAAATATCGAAAACACGCAGTGCACCGAAAACATGCGCGAAGCAGTTTTTTGGCAATATTTTTATCTAAAATATTGAAAACAAGCAAAAGGCTGAACCTTTACGGCGGCTAAAATAACAAACAAAATATTTAGCATTCCTAGTAAATGAAAGCTATGTTTTGACAAAATACAGCTGTAAAATTAACAACGCAAAACCCAAAGCAAATCTTTTGTTTTACAGGTGATACCTAGTGTAACTGAGTACGAAACTTTAGTTCTACATATAAAATAGCCAGAATCTTGAAACTCCACCTTGTCCAATTGGGCTCTCCAAATAGGGAGAAGAATGCCCAGGTATATCGACCTCTCCCAGGTTTCCCAATTCAAGCCACTGGAAAATTTTGTTCTCCCCCAGTTTATGCCCCAGGTACTTTCCTGCCCCACTAAAAACTAGTAACTCTATCGAGATTGCAGAACGTAGTGAAGCATAGGTACACATACGCCTTTTGCGTGCACAGCCAATCAGCTCCCTATAACATACGTCGATATGCTATATGTGAATATTACACAATACCGCACAAGTTAAAACAAAACTAATACCGCCAATAAATTTCCCACGTCCGAAAATTCCCCTAGTACAATCTATCAGCCTCACAGGACGGCACAATAAAATGACGAATTTTGGGTGAAGGAACCTTTGGGGCGCCATGCCCCCGTACCCATGGAAGTATGAGTCGCAGAGCAAAACCAACACCGGCAACGAGTTTCCCATACCCGAAAACTCCCAAGTGAAAGTTTTCAGGAATTTTGAGTCGAAGAACCACGAGGGTGCCATACCTCAAACCACATAACTCCAGAACCGGACCCTTAATCGAAAAGCAAAAAATGTACATCGGCATTTATCATTTTACAACGAAGTAAAACCAACCAGAGAAAAAATTCCAAAATTAAGATAAAAATTACCTTGCTTCAGTGATGGGTACGATAATGGCGTAAAAATTGCATTTTGACCTCTGACCCTGAAATGTGTGGGCGCCATACCCCCGTACCCATGGAACCATATGTCACACAGAAAAACCAACACCGGCAATAAGTTCCCCATGCTCGAAAACTTTAGGTGAAAATTTTCAGCCGCCCAGGACGTCAGAAAAAAATTTCGAATTTTGGGTCGAGGAACTGTGGGGGCGCCATACCCCCGTACCTCAAATCACATAACTCCAGAACCGGAACCTTAATTGAAAAACAAAAAGATTCGCATCGGCATTTATCATTTTACTATGAAATAAACCAACCAAAGAAAAAAATTCGAAAGTTAGGATAAAAATGCCTCCGTTAAAACTACTAAAATGGGGTAAAATATTCACATTTTGACCCCTAGCCCCAGAATCAGATCCCAAATCAAATAACGATAGACATAGTAAATCGAATATGCCTGTTCGAATACACCCAACATCTTGAAGATTGGTTAAGTTGTTTCCGAGTTATGGTCGATCACACACACAGACGGAATTTAAAAGCTTTCACCCTTTCAACAAACAATCTCCACTACGTTCTGATAACCAAAATATGGTAATTTTTATTTTGGCTAAATAATGTGCACATTTTCCCCAGCAGGGCTAAAAATGACCAAAATTTCCAATTTTTTTAAGCAGGCGTAATTACAATCACTTCACTCGCAAGCGAGGGTGAAACAGAGCGAGCGTGGTTTCGTCTTTAGTTGCTTTTAATCAGGTGTAACAGCCTATTTTTGATGCATATACCACCCCAAAACCTCTTGACCTCTCAATCCTAAAACCTAATCGACCCCAAACCAATCGAAAAAAACTGACAACACATCAAGTATTTGTGCTGGCCTCTAGATACCCAAACCATCGTATTCAGCCTACCAGAAAACCTATAGTAGACAAATATTGATGACCTGTACGCAATGCGTAACCAAACAGACTATATTCCAGATATCGCGTTCATTAACAATAAAGATGCGAAGCCTGTGTCGCGAGATATGGGATGTGAAAGACTGGTACCCGTATCGCCAATGTTGACAAGTAACACTTAAAAACCTGTTTTTGCCATTTTGACGCTGAAGATAGGGTCGCAGTTGTTCGCGATCAAATAAAGGGCATATCTTCAGCACTTTTGCTATCGAATAAAAAATTATCGAAATTCGTGATTCCAAAAATGAGTTATGAATGACAGAAACAGACAAAAAAATTTTCACGATTTTTCCTCCTAGCTCCGTCAGTGAAGACTCCGCTCGCTCAGTTTCAATTAGACATTTTTGAAAAGGAGCGGGCGAAGCGAGCGGGGTATCCAGCGCTAGGGGAAAATTTCATTTTTGTCTGTTTCTATCATGGATAACCCATCTTCGGGTGGATGGATTTCGACAAATTTTTTAATCGACACCAGAAATGATGAGGATGTGCCCTGAATCGTGAAAATGTGTTTTTTGCCTGTTTCCGTCATTTATAACTCATCTTCGGGTGGGTGGATTTAGATAAGTTTTTTTATTCGACAGCAAAAGTGACGAGGATGTGTCCTTTAGTAACTCCAGCCCATCTTCAGGGTAAAAACGGCAAAAAACGGGTTTTAAGGGTTCTTCGCCAAATCTGGCCATACGGTTACCAGTCTGTCGCAGCTTATATCTCGCGACACAAGCTTCGCATCGAAAAACATATCAGCCGCATCGAAAAACATATCAGCTCATCAAATAACACAATCAGCTCATATAGATCTACAACATTGCTAACCACTAAATTTTTGTGGAACCACTGCATGAGCCACTGTGAGGCAGAATTTGGTTTTTTATGTATTGCGTGCAGTGCATCAAGAATGGTCTATTACAGGGTTTTATTTGGTCAAAAATATGTTCTTTTGAATATAATTTCTTATAAATGAATATCAAATTTTAAAAATGACCATATAAATGAACAGAAACATTTAATCCCACCAAAACCATCGTTCGAAACCGAGTTTTGTTTGCAATACTTATGACTGTATGATTCACAATGTTCCCAAGCTATTATTCATATGTATATATAAAGCAGTACACCAGACAAGCTATGTATATAGCTTAAGTAATACACTCACATATACGTACGTAATATACACACATATATGTAATATATGCTAGTTTGTTGAAGTATAAGCGCATATCTACGCGGTCATTGCTAGGTGTAAAATAGAACAGTCATGCTTAAAAATGAACACTTACGATTATAAATGACCAAATTTTTGAACAGTACAATTTTTGAAAAAAAACCCTGTGTCTATATAAATTTTTATATAATAATTTGGTTATTTATAGTTTATTCATAGTTCATGCCTTTTCATGGATTTTTAATGTGTTTTAGGGTCAATGAACCCGATTCCCAAAATATAACATATCTTCAGTTGTTTGGTTACGTATTACGTACAAGGCATCGAGAATTGTCTATATAGGTTTTTCGGTAGTCTTAATACCATAGTTTGGTTATCTAGAGTATAGCACGAGAAATATCATGCGTTTTCAGATGTCTTCAATGGGTTTAGGGTCATTGAACCGATTGTTGATGCAATATAGCCTGTCGTCATTTGTTTGGTTACGTATTGCGTACAGCGAATTATGAATTGTCAACAACGCTTTTGCGGTACGCTGGCTACAATGGTTTGATTAACGAAAAACTACAGCAAATATTTCGCGCGTTTTCAGTTGTTTTCAATGGATTTGGGATCGACGATGCTGTAGTTTTTTAATAGGCTCAGATTACAGTAGTTTTAGAGTAGTATATACATCAAACACAAACATGTTACAAGAGATTACAAAATGCCCACGTGACGAAACCTCGCTTGCTCTATTTCATCCTCGCTTGCGAGATACCAATCTCCTTTTTTTCTTCTGACGGTTACAGTACTTTATCGTTCCCCAGTTGAACTGGAGGTTCCTAGAACTGGGGGAATCGGAAACAGTTATTTTTGTTTCCCTCAACTCCGCACTGGAGCTACAAGTCATGTTCCCATCAAGATTTGGTCATAAATAGTCAAACTATAAGCAATATTATTGAGTTTCATTATAACCGTTCTTTGTTAGGACATGGGCTCGGCGGAGCAACCGAAATCCTCGGAAGGGAGTGGTCAAATCTCCTCTCCCCTCTGCGGAGAGGTCGGTTGCTATGTTACCGAATGAATGAAAATTATGTTACTTTAGCGACTTTTGGTTGTTTTCAACATTTTAGTGATTAAAATAACTAAGAGAATGTTGTCTAAAATCTGTTTTCCACTGGAGTTCGGTGCACTTCTTGTTTTCGGTAATTTAATGAGTAAAATTACACCTTTATACAGTGGTTCTTTGTCCTACTTGTTTTCAATAATTTAGTGAGTGAAATAACGAAGACCATTTTAACAGAATAAGCATAGCCAGGGATTACTTTTTCCAATTCTCCCTTAAAGAATTATTCTGTAATGTGTTTTTGGCATTTTCCTATGAACGAAATACACAGTAGGAGACGATTTCAGAACAGTGTATCATACACTGATGTTACAAAGTCAATAGAGTGCTGACTACGTTTACTTTTTAACAGGCAAGATTTTGGTTAAAAATATTCAAAATCAAAAATTTAGTACACTTCTAAAAATTTTAAGGCTCGCTTTTTCCCGAACATGAGCCCCCAACAGAATCACAATGGTGACACAGCAAATTCAATTATATTGCCTTAAAACTGGTCTGTATACAGCCTTGCGAAAATCGTTCACTGATTCCATAGCCTACTGTTGTAATGAAGACTGTAATATACAGCCATACAATCTTGGACGGTCATATAACCCATGTTTTACCTATGGCAGTTTTCCAAGCCATAATCGCAGGAGTCCTTGTTAACCACATTATCCAAAACCACCTTACACTCTCTATTTTAACCTACGAAACAATTCGTGCAGCACCACCCCCAGATACAACAGTTACACCGTGTCGCCGGATGGTTTTCCACAATCTGTATCTGGCTTGTTCACAGTGGGAGATGGGAGATTCCCCGCCCACTTTACGAATCCCCATGTTCGTCACATGCTCCCCATGTCAACTCAGCCGAAATCCCCATGTTCAACTCAATCCAAAAATTTTTATATCTTGTCTATACAATGTTTTTAAGCATTAATTGCCACTATTTATAATGCTGAAAAATGTCGTTTTGTAGCTTGAAAATACATTGCACTGCAGTAAATCTACATGAAAATATGGAAATATTTAGCATCTTAAACAAAACTTATTTCTATCACTTTGAAATTTCCCCAGGGTGAACATGCCCCCCCGGAGTTACCCCACCACTGGACAGGCCACTGTATCAATATGACAAAATGTATAAACGAAGTGCATCAAGGAAGTCATTTCCATTAATTTAACTTAGTCTTACAGGTTACTTGCCGAATCATAATGGAACGAGTACGATGACGTAGACCTGCAAAGATTACAATAATTATACCTTGCTAACTTCATTTCATTCAGTTTTATAACCATATCCTCGATAATCGCAGGCACGTTGGCATGTGGCACCGAATGCGACAAAAACTGATTATTCACGGTCAGATTGCCTTAAAATATAAACCGCGTTGTTCGTATATAAATAAAGTGGATGGTAATTGAAATTAAAGTACAAAGAATAATTTGATAATTTAAGTTAAAATAATTTTGTAATATTGTAAAACTTAGTACTGCAGATAAATCGTCGTTACTTAGTATCAATCATTTTTGTGATGATAGAAGACTCCAAATTCGTGTCCGCTAACAAAATTCAGTGCCCCTGGATCCAAACCAGAAGTGACCACCGGTACACAACCCCCTGACAAAATTAATAGTTAATCTTCAGTTAGTAATGGAGCGTAGCGCCGCTTATGCGGAACGGAAATTTCCCACCCCCACGAATACCTTTTCAATAAAGCCGACATTATATCGAGAATATTGGTTTTCACTTACTAAATATGGTTGCGAATATAAATGAAATAATTTCAAATCGCAAATTTGGAAAATCATTTTCACCTTATCTAACGATTACATGGTATGGTAGCGGTAAGGTAAGAAAGGAACATTTAAAGTGTAAAACTAAAAAGCCAAAATGTTGCTAACGGTTTCGTAGAGTAAACTCAAATATGCAACCTTATAAAAACTTCTCGTAACACAACATCGCGGTACCAAAGTGATAAATAAGCATGATGCTGTTTAAGGAAATAGTTCATTTGTAGCGTTTTGTGTCACAATAACCTATATAATAAATGACGTAACATTTTGAAATTGGAAAATAAACGTATATAGGCATTTAATTAACCAAAATTTAGCAAAAACGCGTCAGAGGAAGCGGAATTTCGCGGCACTACAACGACCGGAGCTAAAATGGTGACATCAAGGCGTATTTTGACCGCTGCTTTGTAAAGCGTTTGCGCTGTTGATGCTGCATTGCCGGCAGCAGCTGTGCTAGCTTGTGCCGCAGCGTCCTGAGCTTGCGCTTGGAACGGTTTAATCCATGCCTAGAACAATGTAAACCGTACTTTGTAGTAGCTTGTCATATCGCCAGCCAAGGTGGTAACTTCTGAGTGTTGAAATAGCACTTAAGCGAGAGGTAAACATCAATACTAAGCTTCACTTTACAAAACGAGCCGAATATCAATGATGTTGCTTAAATAGTTAAGTAGATATACCCACATATATAGCGCATTTTTAAGGAACTCGCAATAAGTATATAGAGGATAAATTCTTTACAAAATGAGAACAATAACACCCATATAGCTCTAGTGACTGCGGAGTTATTGCCCTTTTCGTGTATTATGTATCAAAAATCCGTTTTGACCCAACCCTACAGCTTAAATAATAACAATAGCAACGCACCATTAGTTGTATAGAGTATAAATTGCTCTAATCGAGACCTAACGGATGTGGACACATTGCCCGTTTTCTTGTATTTTGCATCTCATGGTCCCATTTAAAAACCTCTTTGACCCAAATCCTGCATCTTGAGAGAGACATGTAACAATGCATAATATAATGCTTTATATAGTTTGTATATTACACTGTATAAAGTTTTATAAAGACTTATTTGACTCAGATATCTTAATCGTTTGTCGAGATATAATAAAAACGTGATTTTCCAGGCCAGTTCTGAACCCTAACAAAGTCTTTTCGGCCCGCTTTCGGGAAGGGGTTGTTGGAATCAATCCGCTCAGCTTAAGTTGAGTTAAGGTGTCATATAAAAGCAAATAACTAACATTTTATAATAACCAAAAAATTTCCACCAATATTCCTGGTAGTAAGAATTCTTCGCGTCGCTCGTTTCACTCATTACACTCAGAATTAAATTAACATTTAAGTTGCCGTCTTATACTTATTCATGGGCAGAAATAATTGAACAAACGCGTGAACACAAGCAAATGTTTTTAAAACATTTGCGTGCATATCCTCGAAAATCCTGCGGCCTATCACCATCACTGGATAGGCCAGCGTACCATTTTCGTATACTAGTAAAATAAAAGTAATTTTTCAGAAGAACACACGGTTAGCGGCAACCATCGTCGAACGTTTTGTTCGAGTCATTCTGTCATCAAAAATAATAATTTCATCAAGAAACCCTTTATTATACAACTGTATTGTTTCTGTAGCGGACATGACGTGGCTGCATTGCGCACACCCAAACGCAATGCCCATACGACCCGGCTATCGTAACAAGAAGGGCGGACGTAACGGACTCATTTTTCTTGGTCGATCCCAAGAACCTACGGAGCTTAGCAAGACATAGGAGCGCTTCACAGGATGTGTTCAGATCCTGCCGAATAGGTTGCGTATGCGGTCTATGTAGTACTACCATTGAGGTCCCCAGATAGCTGACTCCGTCGCCTGCTCACAGGCCAAAGAGATCATCAATATTCATTATCCCGGTTCTACCTAAAATGTCGACCGAATATTATTTATGGTCAGTAGCCCCCAGTAGGGTCCGATAATCCCTTGACGCTTAACGTCGAACCGTTTCTGCTCGGTTGAAATTATACCCTTGGTTGGTAAGTGGTCCCATCGAATCTGCGTCGACGGTGAGGGATTTTTGGAAAGCCTATACCACACGATTCGTACTTACATATTGTGTAATCAGCGAACCACGCTAAGACTTGCGACCGCTTGGACGTGAAGTCTGAACGCAGATTGTTTACTTAGGCGATGATTTCAAACCCCTTCGGTACATTATGTTAAATATGGCATCAACAAACATAAGAACACATATGGGCTTTCAATCATTATTATAGATAAGCTAATCGAATACGCGTCCGTTTAAAGTATAAGGCAATACAATCATACAATAGGTAACGTGAGCATACATTCGCAAATACTACTGGCCTGTCCACAGTGGGGGGGGAGTGGGGGGACCCCCCCACTTTCCAAATCAGCCCATGTTCGTGAGATTTTCCCCCATGTCCGTCCCCCCCCACTCGGCCGAAACCCCCCATGTTCAACTAATTCCAAAAATTTTTTATGTCTGAAAATTTATGTTTTTTGTTTGCAAATTGTTTTTTAAACATTAATTACCACTATTTATAATGCTAAAATATTGTTTTTTAGCTTGAAAGTACGTTCACAGTAGTAAAAATGCATGAAAATATGGAAATATTTTGTATTTTTAAGCAAAATTTATCCCCCCACTTTGAAATTTCCCCCGAGAATGAACATGGGGGCCCCCCGAAGTCCCCCCCCCACTTTTCGGAGGGCTGTGGACAGGCCAGTACTCTATACAAGAATAAGAATAGGTACGTAGAATAAGTTGGATAAAGGGGTGAGGTTAAACCGTGGGTCTTATCCTTCCTAATTAAACGTCCATAGGCGTATGTTAGATCAGCTCGATCAACTTAAATAAACTCTATAATGGTCATCACGTAAAGTTACAAGAAGCAATGATGACAACCCATGAACAGATGACTTCTGACGTAAACAAGTATAAATATCGGGCTGATGCAATCTATTTCGTCAGCTTGTGTAGGTGTTTCAAGAGTATAGAACTGCTGGACTATCCGTTTCAAGTTTCATCATTCGCGTTTTATTCATAATTCATGGTTAATGACATTAAACCTTGTATTTTACTCTAACTCTGAAGTTACAACAGAGTTAATTGGCGATAAAGATGAGATTGTTTCGGTTACCAGCTATTTATAGACTACAGTGTTTTTCTTAGATGAGTCTTTGCAGACTCTGTTTTTCATCGATTTCTGATCATTAGTTTCGTCATTATTTCAACAACAAATCGCAGCCGAACAACAAAGCGAATTCTCCGATTCCTCCAAGTATACGCTAAGCGTGAAGACGTGGCTCAATGCAACATTTCAAAGCTGAAATCCAATAGCGACTATTGACGCGAAGAATACAGGTTTTAGCGAAGAATGCAGACGAAGCTGGAGGTCTGGAAAAGAAGATTTTACTGTGCGGGAATGCAAAGGTGATGTTGACGAAAACATTTGTGCAGAACTCGGCCTTTCTAATGGATCTTCTGGAGTTGTTCATTCCATTAACAATTCCTCGTGAAGCCACCACAGTTAACAGACTGTGTACTGTGCATATGACCCCAACATTAATCACAGCTTTCCAGTGTTCCGACTAGGACAACCTTTCAAACCAACGGTAACGTGTGCTGCCAAGAACAAATTCCATTGCAGCTGTGATGGGCAGTTACTTTTCACAAGCAGCATGGTGCAACGTCGCCTTCAGCTATTGCATCACTAGGACATCGGGAGTTTACACCTGGACTTACGTGCATTTCCTTTCACAAGGGCAAAAAGCTATCCCAGATGTTACTGCAACTTTTTCTTTACAACAAGATATGATTCGAAGGCAGTAAAAAGCGCATGTTGGAACGGCTGTTGGAGGATCGCCGAATATTCAAAATGGATGGTTCCGTTAAGAACTTCAGAATTTTCTACTTTTACCCGCCGAAACAGCTGCTCGAAAGCGCGTAAACGAAAAAGATCGTTGAAGCCAAAAAACCCGAGCAACTAAAAGCACAAGATGGAATACAACTGCGACAGAGGATGAATATGAACGCCAACCGTCAACTTCGCGCGGTTTACTGAACATCCCGTAAAACGACTCAGCAGAACAGATCCTTTTTAAGACTCTAACCATACAGCAGCGAGTTCAATAGGCCAGAAATTCGGCCTGGCTCCAAAAAGACTCTTCATGAGGGCCTTTCGTTGCGACAAACTAATTTCGACAACACATAATCCACGTACTATTTACGTAGGTACAAGGGAATAACCGGAACCGGAACGAGCAACCGGAGCCGTCCATTTAAACGGTTCGTTTTATTTTCTTACAGTTCGGTTTTACTCGTTTTTGTTTTCTTACAGTTCGATCAACAAGTCAGTCTCCTGAGTGTTGGAGACGTAATCCTCGCCGTGGACGAATAATCAAATTGCTACAACATTCCATACATCAAGTCTTCGGCGATGGTATGATTTAAAGGTACGATTTAAACCGGATACGGAACCGGAACACAGATATATAACAACAAATACACAACCTATATAGTAACACAGATGAAGGAAGACATGCAGGTACAGTGGATTTAAAACGTGTTAAAAATAACTTTTACATTAAACTTAATATTGCATTATTGCCTTTCTGGAACTTTAAAGAGACTGAGGAAGCTAAATAATGTTTATCTATCAATATGTCAGTTTTTGGACTTCCAGAGCAAAATGCCTTCCACTATACATCCCTGCGTATATTGCGTCAAAATGAATGTGCTTATAACGCATAAAGCTTAGAATAAACACTTTGGTTGCTTCTAGTCGCCTCCCTTTACTACACATACGCTTGTTACATGTTATTCTGTAGGAAACTTGATATTATTGATTTATATGGTTCTAAGATAAAATAATAGAAGGTATATATATACTATAATTTTCTGATCAGTAGTCACAGACACTGTTTTGGTTAGCGCTAAGATGATAATGATGATAACTTTTGAACCACAATGCTATAAATGAGACCAACTGTTGTACTGTTTCTCAGTGCTTAGATCTTAGACCAACTGTTTCTCAGTGCTTAGATCTTGTTTGATTGTGTGTATTAAAATGTATATATGTAAAAAAACTGTAACTGTTCTGAATATTTCAATTATCTATGTATTAGTGGTTTGTGTTTTCTCTTGTGTGAAATGTCACCGCGCTTGTGAAAATCCGGCGATAAAGGGTGAGAGCTACTTTTTATTATTACTGCTCGCACAGTTTCAATGAATACAGTTCATTGCCAAGCACGCAGTTTCTGGCTGCGTTGCAGATAACGTTAGTTTACTTCAATGTAGACTAATTTACAAAGTTTGCAAGCGCACTGGCTTGTGCTTGACATAATTTATGTTAGCCAAGCTTACAGCTAAGTACTTCTACATAATCTATATATACTGTGTTATCGAGTTGGACCGGTTTAAATCTAACATACCCCGCAGACTTCTGCTGTGTAAAATAGCTACTACAAGCATCGATCTGACTTTGTTTTGTTAACAAACTCCTGCTGGTTAAGATGAAAAATTCCTACCGAAATTATTTGCCCCAATTACGTTTCACACGATAAATTGCTGATTTAATCTTTTGTTTTGTTAACAAACTCCTGCAGGTTAATATAAAAATTCCTGCTGATATTATGTCTTGTACTTACGTTTCACTCTGTAAATTGCTGAGATAATCTTTTCTTTTGATTGGTTGTATTGGAACTTGGTCATTGTGTATATATATTACATGTTTGGACCACAGATGAAGCAAAAATGTGTAAAACTTCTTAAAAAATTTTTTAAAGCAGAATTCCGGTTCCGGTATTTTTTGCCCTTTGCCGGAACCGCAATCGGAACACGATATTCGCCGGAACCGGAATTCCGGTTAGTCCCTGGTACGTAAGACCACTGGCAATGCTGCAAGATCAGATGGAAATTGCGTTTACTTGTCAATTTCTCAAGCTCTTATGGGAAGTCAGAACTATCATGCGAGTGTTAGAAATGGCATCGTGGGCTTCGTCTTGGGTCAAGGTAATCAACTGCATACCGAAACAAACTTAAAGGAGGTTTGGCAAATCTGATGGAAGTCCACAAATAGCCGAAGAATGGCATATCATGAGACTGTTCACTGCTTCCAGGTTCAAATCTAGATGTTTACGCCATACGAATCCGGCGGTCGCTTAGCTTACCACTGGAGACAATTTTCATCAGAAGATATTCCGGTGACCAACGGCGCTGTTTAAATGTTCCATAATTGCAATGCTGCTTTGACTACTGCAGACTATCCTGATCATTTCGTGTTGGTAGAAGAAATCGGACTATCAGTTTTGCTGCATCTATGCCTTATTGAACAGCAATTAATATTTTTTCGTGTGTTTCGTTTACAGCAATATATTTTTAAATGAGTTGTTCCACTGTATGTTAATGTTACAGTTTCTCATTTCTCCGAATTCATACACTCGGCATTGTCGCCAAGACTCTAGTATAAATAATTATTAGTATTAACTGTAGAAAATGATTTATTTTATTATTAAGTACTGTATAAACAGACATATAAATATTCTTATACTGACATATAAATTTGTATTATTTTAGTCGTTACTATTTGCTTAAATAATATATAAATAGAAATAATCCATATATGAATAAATTTATAAATTAATAATTATTCGAATATTTACTTAATAAATATACTACATAAACTATATTTTAATATTAAATTTATGAATATATCTCCATACAGATATATACATATATACTCACGAATATTATATAATTGGCACTACCTTGTTAATTAATATACTGATAACTACAATTTTAATATTAAATCTAAAAGTTTACTAACCATATTAAATAACTATATTAACAAATTTTAATATTAAATTATATGTATTTATTATAATCATAGACACAGATTTAAAAATATATATGCTTATTTATTGGCGGGAAATTTGGGAACATACTTAGTAAATAGTAAGATCATACAATTATAACAATCGGGTAACATGAATACAACGGCAAATCGTACAATAACGACACTGACAGGGTATACTCTTATAATTATAATGAACCTAGTGCAATTAGGCATACACTTATAGTAACAATGAATGGTACAATATTGCATGAAATAATTATAACTATGAATGGTACAATTAAAACAACGGCCCATATGATAATACCCATGAATCGTAACCACAGAATTGCAATCATACAATGCATAGAGATATAACAAATGAAAGGTACAAATATACATTTAGAAGATAGCACCACATTCATGGTTTACAGTTGCTGGGTCACATTCACACGTCGATTTTAGAATTTGTTTCTATGGCAGACATGGATTTGGGGGAGCGATGATGTTGCCCATTGCTCTGTGGTGGGACGTATTCTATGTGGTAACGATTCAGATCGACCTGTTACATTTTTTAAGTTTTTAGACAATCGTTTAAAATGAATCTTGAAGATGCTATTACAAACGTTGTACTTACGTATTCAATGTATTTTAACACAAATGCTGTAAATATTAGGTAGTGTAATCCACTTTGGTTATTATAATAATATTTTTCACTAATGTTATAGTTAATCACAAAAGGACCAAAAAATGTGGCAGTTTTCTATAGAGACAAAAGAGCTAGTAAAAGTTCATAACTTAAAGGCGTACCAGAACATTTGTCAGCCACAGATTTAGAAACACGAACCGCAAACGCTGGAACTGGAATCGAACCGCCATATCAACATCCAGTGGTCCCATTGCACTTCGCTCACTTTCGGTCCCTGTAAACTAGAGTAAACTCCAACATAAAAACATTTTCACCTTCAACGCTTGGAATTTGCGGATGGCGTGCGTTTGCAGACGGGTCTGTAATACCGATAGACCGCAGAATGGCTGTCACTTGCATGTGAGGCCTACGAATAGCCACATCTGCGTCCATTCCTGAGACGTTTACTCGTGATAAAGCGACGCCTGATCGGCCTAAAGTTACTAGAATCGACCCCCAAATGTGCCACAACGCGAGTATCAGCAATAATCTTGTTCTTCCCAATCTCTTGTTCTTGGTATGATTTTTAAGCATTCGAGTTTTAGAACTAGACATTGCTGTTTTTGATGAGCTGGACAGACGGTAGTCAAGCGAGTCTTGAAGTTCTGCTGCTTGCACGGCTACCGGAGCGGCTGCTTGCCCCCTTTGTTGTTCGTAGGAGTGAACGACTTTCGCGCTGCTCGTCTTTGATTTCCAGGCGAGCTACCATCCATTGTATTGGTAGCCCCTATAGAGCCAGATCTTGGCCTTCTGTACCCATGCAAGCTAATCCATAACCTGGTTAGCAAATTTTTAAATGTCAACCAGTGCTTCCTGATGAAGGTTAATGTGAAGCAGTGATACATGAACAACTAGCTTCATTTCAGTTAATTCGTAGACAAGTAGCAAAATAGGGGCCTTTCCGATCAGCCTATAACATAAACACAGTGTATGTCTATTCAACAGTGTTCAATGTAAGCATTAAATCAGTAACTTAGAAAATAAATTATCAAAATATTAATCATTCTAATCACTATATTCCAACCTCTTACTGACGGCCGCTCTTTTGGGCGATTACTTACAACATTAGCGTCTGTCAAAGCGGGGTTTGTCGTAAATGTAACCCATTGCCGATCGCTGCCGAGAGATATTAATAAGAACATCGTTATGTTTTATTACCTAGACTTGAATATATTCCAAGACTCTTTTCCAGATCAAATTAATAGATATATTGACATTAGGGGTACCATCCGCTATGAGGCCACTAATTTGAGGTTATGTATTTTGTGACCAGAGAAATTGCGCAGCGCCACCTATAACGATTAGAGCGAAATTCGAAAAAGCCGACCATATATTTCAGAAAATAAAACTCTTAACCGCGTTGTCAAAGCTCGTATTTTCCTAAAAAACAGTTAGATCGATTTTATTTATAATATTCCGCACCAATACAAGAGTTTGTCGCAACAGGTTAAGAATGAACGAAACGTAAAATTACTAATTACGCACACGGTTCGACGGGAGGCACTACGATAAAAGCAAATAATTAGTAACCCTATGGTTGGATATCAACAGGCTTTAAAGTTTGATGTTTTAGAAGTTAAATCAATTTCTGAGTGACGGGTTCAAGTTTTTACGGAAGCAGATCTCCCAGATATTGAGAATACCTGGGTACTGTAAAACGTCAAGATGTCAACACCCGTGATCTCTTCATGCAAAGAAGTAAAGCTCGGTTGTGTAATACGACCAGTACTATGTAAACCATCTTCTTGTTTCAGGACCGCAAATTGAAGGCAGTAATGATATCAAGAAGCCTTTATGAGCAAACTAGCGAATTTAGAAAAGAAAAACAGTTATGTGATTTAGGAGGCAAATGTGATTTTTGCCTAATATAACTATGTATATATCTGTTGAGGAGAGGAAGAATCATTATTTTATTTAATAACCTGAGTAGCCCATATCAGCGTTATAGAAACAGTATTTATGCGCCCTACATTAGAGTAAATTATGATTGTTACAATTTTGGCAGAACATTAGACTATCTAGCTAGCATGTATCCCATTAGAATTTACTATACACTAAAAAATAAATTATTATTATTCTGTATTAAATATTTTGGATTTTCAAATATTTTAATACCAAAAAATATTTAGTGTGGTTAATTGAATGACTCTGTGAACATGTACAATTGGTTATAAATTCTGTAAATTACATTAGAGTAAAATATAGTGTTAGAGTAAATTAGAATTTTGGTGAATTTAGTGTAAATGAGTAAAATATACATTAGCTTAGAGTAAATATTTGGTGTATCTATGCATTAGAGTAAATATTTTGGCAGAACATTATGAATCTATAGTGTACAAAATATATTTTGGCAACAGAGAGTAAATAAATTATTGGGAAATTAAATTAGGAAATTTTGTTAAAATATAAAATATATTCACGCATCTATGAATGTAGATTTTCAAATATAAATATTTTACATTATAAATAGTGTACCAAAAATATAAATTTTCAAAAATATAAAAAATTTTGGAATTTAGTTGAACATTAGGTTTTTGCTAGCTGGGTGGACATGGGTTTAACATGGGAATTGGAAAGTGGGGCGATCATTCTTACCCCCCCCACTGGAAATATACTAGATGAACCTAATGTTTGGGTTAGATATATTAAATTAATAGCTAATTATTGAGTAATGCACTGTTGTCATCACAATATGTTGTACTCATATCTGTAGCACATTACGTGACCTGCATGACTGGTTTCTCCAGAATACGATGTAACATGCACAAGATGTCACTTCCCCCTGGTGCCTAGTGAGACCCCCACCAGCTCATGCCATCCCAGGCAGTTTTCTGTGCCGTGAAGTTCCTCCTCCATTCGCCTGATTACATTTTCCTTGAAGAAATTGCAGCGAGTAATTAAAACCGCTAAAATTTTTTCTATTCATAGACATATATATTGTAGCCAGGCGCTTAGATTAATCCCATTTGACGAAATTTTTTCTGAATCACCTTGCGAAAATTTGAATTTTGGGTTAGATTAGCGGAGACTCCGCCAAATAGATTTCAGTTTTTAGTGTATATAGTACCCCGTTTAGGTATTATTCTACAGTTTGCAAAAAATATACTGTACACGAAAAAAATATCGAAAAAAAAAAAAAAAAAAATATATTTTGAACGAAAAAATAAGTACGCGCTACAGTACCCAAAGTTCACAAAAAATATTTTGTTACACGGTGTACATAGCGTCATTCGACGCGATGGACGAAAAAAAAAAAAAAAAAAAAAAAAAAAAAAAAATATGAGTGAATGAATGAATGTATCAAAAAAAAATATAGTGGAAATTATTACAATAGATAGCGCAAAAATATTGTTACACGTGGATGAATACAAACCACAGTGTGATTGAAAATTCGTCAATTCTGCATATAGTGAGAAAAAAAGTATGTGCGTAAGGGTAATTATAAATACTATGCATGTTGAGGACGATCGCGCCGGCTTTGCACTTTGATGTTGTTCAACAAAATACAGATATTGTGCAATTTTCTCCTACCTTGGAAAGCCATAATAGGTGACTAAGCCTGCTTAACCTCAACTTTTATCGGTTAAAGAAATATTCAACTACATACACTTTAGACATTTTGTTTCAGAAATTTAACTAAACGAAATTCCCGTTTTCTATTATTTGAAATTATCAAAACCACTATAAGGGATTATTGTTGGCTGCCGCACAGAAACTGAATTTCGTCGAGTTCACTCAAGATTTCAGCGGGTCCCAGGTGATGTCTCCCAATAGCTAAAAACTTCATATGTTCGGATACTTGATAGCTACTGGTGATTACTGAAATAAATATGTCATTTTCATTATTTCATATTCATAAATTTTTGTGCATAAGTCAGCACTTTAAATAATGGAAAGCGGGGCGACGTAGAATGAAGGCAGCCGCAGTGTTGAATGAAATGATCAGACAGCATTGTCAGATAATGATGCTAGACTTTAGATTTTAGTGATAATGCCTTATATAATCGAAATTATTACAATTAATGTTTAGAATAAATTTCTTTAACCGACTAAAGTTTGAAGGTTAAACAGGCTTAGTCACCTTATTATGGCTTTCTAAGGTAAAAATTGCACAAAATATCTGTATTTTGTTGAACAACATCAAACTGCAACGAGCGCGATCGTGCCTCAAATGCTATAGTATTTATAGTTACCCTTACGTAGCTTTTCTATAGGCAATTTAGCGATTTCCAATGCACACTTGTGTTTGTATTCCATCGCGTGTTCCTCCTATTTTTTAACCTTTTGCGGTATATATTGTAATAATTTTTGGCTTATGATGTCTCTTTCTGTTGGAAAATCTTAATCTAGGTAGATCTGCCGCAAATTAAATTTGGGGCTGCGTGTTTCACATACAGTATTGGTTTCAGCGATCGAGAAGGAAGGTACTATATGTCTGATCGAGAATCCAAACAAAGTGTCTAAAGAATAAACCCCTCATTAGCATGGAACTGGTTCAGCAGTATCTTTACAACAACATGTCATAAAATGACTTTTTGTTAACATACGAAACCTTAAGCTATCTACAGCTTTTATTACATTACTTCATTATGTTTTTATTTTATTTCAAAACTTGTCTTTTTAGCGGGTTCCGTTGTTCTGCCGCAAGCAATGGAGCATACAGAATCTCGATATTCATTTATCTCATTGTTGTAATTGTTGATCTGCTTTGCCAAACTGGCAAAATTATACCTGGGGCATGCTGAGATTCCTATCTGTGCGCAACTAAGGAAACTGAAAATACATTTGGCGAGTCTCCCCAGTTCAATCTGGTTCCTTGCAGTTCAACTGGGCACAAAGCATTGCAATGGTCAGAAAACGTCAAATGGGTGTAATATAACGCCTGGCTGCAAATATATATGTCTATGAATCGAAAATTTTAGCGGTTTTAGTCTCGCTGCAAAAAATTTTGGCGATTTTTCTTCAAATCAGGAAAAATGTTAATCAGGCGAATGGAGAAAATTTCTCAAAACTTTAGCAGCACAGAAAACTGCCTGGATGGCATGAGCTGGTGCAAGACCAAAGTTTACTAGGGGGCACCAGGGGAAGGTCGACATACTTGTGCCTATCGTCCGTATTCTGGAGAAGCCAGATCGATGGTGCAGGTCCATAATGTCCTACAGATATAGATACAATATTGTGATGACAACCAGTGACACTCGATAGAGTCACTTATTTGATTAATTATTTGTTAGGGTTCTTGAACCCCGAATCATTACTTCAGTTATGCTGGCCTGTCCACAGTGGGGGGGGTGGGTGGGGTGGCCCCCACTTTCCAAATTCTCCCATGTTCGCGAGATTTCCCCCATGTCCGCACCCCCACTCGGCCGAAACCTCCATGTTCAACTAATTCCAAAATTTTTTTTATGTCTGAAAATTTATGTTTTGTGTTTGCAAATTGTTTTCTAAACATTACCACTATTTATAATGCTAAAATATTGTTTTTTAGCTTGAAAATACGTTCACGGTAGTAAAAATGCGTGAAAATATGGAAATATTTTGTATTTTTAAGCAAAATTTTTCCCCTCACTTTTAATTTCCCCCCGAGAATGAACACGGGGGCCCCCGAAGTTCACCCCACTTTTCGGAGGGCTGTGGACAGCCAGTTATGTAGTAGGTAATATAACCCTGAGGGACTACAGTGTAATGCATGAGATGCCGTTTCCGATATACATAGCCTTAGCCTAAGCTTAGATGCTTATATGAGACATACACTAAGCCTAGCGGGGGCTCCCGCCCCCAAACGATTCGTTCTAAGTTGTTCTTTTTCTAACGCTATAAGGTATTGCCCCCTCAGGGTTACCTGGGCCTAAGCTAGTATCGTAACACGAACGAGTTTTACAGTCTAAATCAGCTTTGATATTAATTTACAGCGATTTATAACAAAATTTTGGCTACATGTTTGTTTAACTACCAGTCATTTGGATTAGACCGCACTTATAAGATATTTTTTGGTATTGAAATATATTGAAAATCCAAAATATTAATACAATAATAATAATACGGCTTGGTGTATAATTAAATTTAACAGGGAATACATAATAAGCCAATAGCGTGCTTATTTAGCAGGAAATTTGTAAGCAATCAGTAAATGCAGATCATGTAAGGGGCGCATAAATACTGTTTCTATAACGCTGATATGGGCTACCTAAGGTTATTAAATAAAAATAATGATTCTTCCTCTCCTCAACAGATATATACATAGTTATATTAGGCAAAAATCACATTTTGCCTACTAATCGCGTCGTGTGTTTCTTTTCTAAATTCGCTAGTTTGCTCATAAAGGCTTCTTGATATCGTACTAGCTTCAATTTGCGGTCCTGAAACAAGAAATGGTTTACATAGTACTGGTCGTATTACACAACCGAGCTTACTTCTTTGCATGAAGATAACAATATTGACGTCTTGACGTTTTACAGTACCCAGGTATTCTCAATATCAGAAAATCTGCTTCCGTAAAAACTTGAATACATCACTCAGAAATTGAATTATTCTAAAACATAGAACTTGAGACCTGTGATATCCAACCATAGGGTTACTAATTATTTGCTTTATCGTAGTGCCTCCCGTCGAACCGTGTGCGTAATTAGTAATTTTACGTTTTGAGTTCATTCTTAACCTGTTGCGACAAACTCTTGTATTGGGTGTCAAAAATATAATAAAATCGATCTAACTGTTTTTAGGAAATACGAGCTTTGACAACGCGGTTAAGAGTTTTATTTTTGAATATATGGTCGGCTTTTCGAATTTCGCTCTAATCGTTATAGGTGGCGCTGCGCAATTTCTCTGGTCACAAAATACATAACCTCAAATTAGTGGCCTCATAGCGGATGGTACCTCCTAATGCGAATATATCCATTAATTTGATCTGGAAAAAGAGTCTTGGAATATATTCAAGTCTAGGTAATAAAACATAACGATGTTCTTATTAATATCTCTCGGCAGCGAGATCGGCAATGGGTTACATTTACGACAAACCCCGCTTTGACAGACGCTAATGTCGTAAGTAATCGCCCAAAAGAGCGGCCGTCAGTAAGAGGTTGGAATATAGTGATTAGAATGATTAATATATTTTGATAATTTATTTCTGTAAGTTACTGATTTAATGCTTACATTGAACACTGTTGAACAGACATACACTGTGTTTTATGTTATAGGCTGATCGGAAAGGCCCCGATTTTGCTACTGTCTACGAATTAACTGAAATGAAGCTAGTTGCTCATGTATCACTGCTTCACATTAACCTTCATCAGGAAGCACTGGTTGACATTCAAAAATTTGCTAACCAGGTTATGATTGAGCTTGCATCGGTACAGAAGCCAAGATCTGGCTCTGTAGGGGCTACCAATACAATGGACGTCAGCTCGCCTGGAAATCAAAGCGAGCGGCGCGAAAGTCGTTCACTCCTACGAACAACAAAGGGGGCAAGCAGCCGCTCCGGTAGCCGTGCAAGCAGCAGAACTCCAAGCCTTGCTCGACTACCGTCTGTCCAACCATCAAAAACAGCAATGTCTAGTTCTAAAACTCGAATGCTTAAAAAACATACCAAGAACAAGAGATTGGAAGACCAGATTATTCAGACTCGCGTTGTGGCACATTTGGGTGAGATTCTAGTAACTTTAGGCCGATCAGGCGTCGCTTTATCACGAGTAAACGTCTCAGGAATGGACGCAGATGTGGCTATTCGTAGGCCTCACATGCAAGTGACAGCCATTCTGCGGTCTATCGGTATTACAGACCCGTCTGCAAACGCACGCCATCCGCAAATTCTAAGCGTTGAAGGTGAAAATGTTTTTATGTTGGAGTTTACTCAGTTTACACGGACCGAAAGTGAGCGAAGTGCAATGGGACCACTCGATGTTGATATGGCGGTTCGATTCCAGTTCCAGCGTTTGCGGTTCGTGTTTCTAAATCTGTGGCTGACAAATGTTCTGGTACGCCTTTAAGTTATCAACTTTTACTAGCTCTTTGTCTTATAGAAAACTGCCACATTTTTGGTCGTTTGTGATTAACTATAACATTAGTGAAAATATTATTATAATAACCAAAGTAGATTACACTACCTAATATTTACAGCATTTGTGTTAAAATACATTGAATACGTAAGTAAACGTTTGTAATAGCATCTTCAAGATTCATTTTTAACGATTGTCTAAAAACTTTAGAAATGTAACAGGCCCACTCTGAATCGTTACCACATAGAATACGTCCCACCACAGAGCAATGGGCAACATTATCGCTCCCCAAACCCATGTCTGCCATAGAAACAAATTCTAAAATCAACGTGTGAATGTGACCCAGCAACTGTAACCATGAATGTGGTGCTGTTTCTAAATGTATATTGTACCTTTTTGATTTGTTATATCTGTATGCATTGTATGATTGCAATTCTGTCGTTACGATTCATGGGTATTATCATATGGGCCGTTGTTTTAATTGTACCATTCATAGTTATAATTATTTCATGCAATATTGTACCATTCATTGTTACTATAAGTGTATGCCTAATTGCACGATTCATTATAATTATAAGAGTATACCCTGTCAGTGTCGTTATTGTACGACTTGCCGTTGTATTCATGTTACCCGTTGTTATAATTGTATGATCTTACTATTTACTAAGTATGTTCCCAATTTCCCGCCAATAAATAAGCATATATATTTTTAAATCTGTCTATGATTATAATAAATACATATAATTTAATATTAAAATTTTGTTAATATAGTTATTAAATATGGTTAGTAAACTTTTAGATTTAATATTAAAATTGTAGTTATCAGTATATTAATTAACAAGGTAGTGCCAATTATATAATATTCATGAGTATATATGTATATATCTGTGTGGAGTATATTTATAAATTTAATATTAAAATATAGTTTATGTAGTATATTTATTAAGTAAATATTCGATAATTTAATTATAAATTTATTCATATATGGATTATTTCTATTTATATATTATTTAAGCAAATAGTAACGACTAAAATAATACAAATTTATATGTCAGTATAAGAATATTTATATGTCTGTTTATACAGTACTTAATAATAAAATAAATCATTTTCTACAGTTAATACTAATAATTATTTATACTAGAGTCTTGGCGACAATGCCGAGTGTATGAATTCGGAGAAATGAGAAACTGTAACATTAACATACAGTGGAACAACTCATTTAAAAATATATTGCTGTAAACGAAACACACGAAAAAATATTAATTGCTGTTCAATAAGGCATAGATGCAGCAAAACTGATAGTCCGATTTCTTCTACCAACACGAAATGATCAGGATAGTCTGCAGTAGTCAAAGCAGCATTGCAATTATGGAACATTTAAACAGCGCCGTTGGTCACCGGAATATCTTCTGATGAAAATTGTCTCCAGTGGTAAGCTAAGCGACCGCCGGATTCGTATGGCGTAAACATCTAGATTTGAACCTGGAAGCAGTGAACAGTCTCATGATATGCCATTCTTCGGCTATTTGTGGACTTCCATCAGATTTGCCAAACCTCCTTTAAGTTTGTTTCGGTATGCAGTTGATTACCTTGACCCAAGACGAAGCCCACGATGCCATTTCTAACACTCGCATGATAGTTCTGACTTCCCATAAGAGCTTGAGAAATTGACAAGTAAACGCAATTTCCATCTGATCTTGCAGCATTGCCAGTGGTCTTACGTACCAGGGAGTAACCGGAATTCCGGTTCAGGTTCCGGCGAAAGGTGTTCCGGTTGCGGTTCCAGCAAAGGGCAAAAACCATACCGGACACTTCCGTACATTTCTGGTTTAAAAATTTTTGTAAGGAA